>JACMIJ010002081.1:0-10324 GCA_014805365.1 Koerneria luziae | reverse complement strand
ACCATTGGGGCTAACAATAAGATCTCGTAAGCGTGATCAAAATAACAACAACGAGGTGCGCAAAACTAGAAAGCAATATTCCTGCAAATATTCGCGGCAATAATGTCCCTACACTACTATTGGAATACCTGACTCAGTTCTGTAGAAATACCCAACTGTCGCTGTATGAACACATCTTGTTGCCAGGCTTCTTCCAATTGCACAAATTTGTCAAAGTGTTCAAATTTTTCGTATACCTATGTCGCTTACAAGCTTGTGAACATAATATGAACTGTGAATATTTTCAATACGTTTGCAAAATTGACTATATAGAGACAGCCGGATATTTGTACAGAATGGATATTCCAGTATGCATTATTGGCATATCTGACTCCGTTCTGTACAAATGTCCGTCTGTCGTTTTTTTTAAAAGTTTTAATAGTTTTCCACAGTTCAGTGCAGTTTCAAGCTTGTGAAGCGGTATAGGTTTGCGAAGAATTTGAACAGTTTGGCAAATGTGAGTAATTGGAAAGAAGCCTAACAATAAGATTTGATCTTACAACGCCGGACGTTTGTATAGAACGGAGTCAGATATGATAATAGCAATACAAAAAATACTATCCACGTACCTTAGTGGTTTCGCCCATTCTAGTGAGCGTGTCCACCATCGTCATGAGTTGAACGTACGTGTTCGGCCCTTCTTTGGTACCACGATTTGCCATGAGGTAGTGGAAAAGAGATTTCGCGTATCTAAAACGTCTTGTTGCTGTTGTTATACTGTTGTTTGTTTTAAGCGGGAAAAGCTGCGAAAGAACGTTATAGGGAAATGAATTGACACGAAGAACGTACTTTTCTCGCTCGTCGGAAAGAATTTGTTTCGCTTCACGCGAGAGATCGTTGAGAGCTGCAAAAAAATAAATAAACACAAATAATTTCGACATTATGTATATTGCCACTACATAAAAGAGACAGTTAACGATTTCTGACATCTTTAAAGAAGTCCGGAAACAGTTATTTTGTGTGTGTTTATAATGAGTGCTTTATTGACCAGTCACTTTTGTGTTCAGGGACAACACAAAAGCACATTCCTCAGTAAGTTGACGGTTACCGGCCCCCTTTAACATCTTAACAATAAGATCAAAACTCTGCTGTAAGGATGATGATAAGCACGTACAGTGATTGCACGCGACGAGTGCCTTGAGCAGAACGTATTCCTGGCGGTCCAATTTGGCCGCAAGCAGTAGCTGAATCAGTCCTCGGGAGACCATGAAAACATGCTGCGGAGAGATGTCGCTTGCTTTGCAGCACCTGTTACCGTATCCATTAATAAGGCAATTATTATTCATATTATTATTATTATCCACATATGTTGTATAATGTACATTATGTAATACATCAATGTAAAATACTACACATGAAAAGACGCAGCCGTACTCATGTTCACAGTCATTCGCCCACCTCTAGTAAGCATACAATTGTAACCCATCAGACCATAGGGTGAACCACTTCTAATTGAGACGATAAAATAATGGTGAAAATGTTTTTGAACGTACATTGCATTCGTTCCTTCAGGAATGGGTAGACCATCGGGGAACATGACGACCTCATGTCGCTGGCTGTACGAGTAGAAGGCGCTCAGCAGAAATACACAGGCGAATGTCACGCCTTTCACAAGCACCGTCTGCAACATATCTCAATATACTCTCGCTTACACGTACTATTGGCATATCTGACACCGTTCTGTACCAATATCCGATTGTCACTGTGTGATCAAATCTTATTGTTAGGTTTCTTTCAAATCACCCAAATTTGACAAAGAATTCAAATTTTTCACAAACGTATGCCATTTCACAAGCTTGTGAACCTCCTATGAACTGTGGAGCACCTTAATACACTTACAGAATTGAATATGTAGCAAAAGTCGGATAGTTGTACAGAACGGAGTCATATATACCAATAGTAAATTAAAAGTAATCAGGATGCGAAAGCTCCGTCCATACCACCGCTTCAACGAAACCAGCTTTCACGTTTGCCTATTTCCTCTTGAACACCAAATGTCTTACCCCTCGTTCTCATATTTTTCCTGTCCTATACACGTGCAACTCCTCTGGAACAGTCAGCTAACAATAAGATGAAAACATACCGCTTTGGCGCAAATCTACAAATAGTGCAATCTTCATTGTTAGCGGCAAATTCTTACAATCAGGAGTTGTGACACCGGAACACATACATACCTTGTCCTGATCACTTAGTCGATGAAAGAACTCGAGCGTTTTCAGGTATTCGATGACACACACCGCATCCATCACTTTCCACATCTTGGCGTGTCGCTTCTTAACTGGAAAGAAGAACTTGTATTTACAACAACCTTATTTAACTGTCGGATCACATGCAATCAACAGCTCATATTACATTCTGTAAGCACAATATCTTACATGCGGGAAATGGTGTACTATAGGAATATCTGACTCCGTTCTGTACAAATATCCGACTGTCATTACATATTAAATTTTGAGAGTGTATGCAAGTTATTCACAATTCAGTACAGGTTCACAAGCTTGTTAAATGACATAGGTTTGTGAAAAAACTTGAATACTTTGGTAAATATGGGTAATTGGTAAGAAACCTAACAATAAGATACCATTATATAATAAATCGACAGTCGTATATTTGTACGGAACGGAGTCATGTAAGCCAATAGTAAGGCAGGATTCAAATACTCCTCAAATAGTCTTCAAATATAGACTTGCCAGACAAAATACATTAGACTTCACACATGTTTCGGGTTTGGAATGCAACACATTTATGCCATAAAAAGAATTCGAAACTCATTGTCAGCATGTTGCTCCCGCCGTTCTATAATAGTTCACTCGCATTGACAAAAGGGATATGTCTCACACTCCGCTAGCTGTGAGCTGCCACTTACTGTCTTTGTGCCAGTCCTTCTTCTTCTTAACGTAGCCTTCTTTATAATAGGTTTCTCGGTTCGTGATTGGCAGTGGAAACGTCGCACTCTCGTAGTCAACTTCCTAAATAAAAACCGTTTCTCTTCAAATATATAGTGATCATTGCAACACTTGACTCCGTTCTGTACATACATGTTGTATCCGACTGTCGTTATGCGTAATATTTTATTTTTTTGAATATATTCTACAAACCGCTCACAGCAGCTTCACAAGCTTATCAAGAAAAGTAGAAAAAAAATTAGAAAAAATTGTGTAATGGGGAAGAATTACCACAGTGAGAGTTCTACTAATTAGTGACGGTCGGGAAAAATGATGATTAGGACCAACTTGGCATTCAGAAAATCACTGCCTTTTTGTGATTTTTTCAAACATGGCTCAGCATCAACGACCTTCTCCACGTACCGGATATTCGAGCCCGAGTTTCGAGTGTCCCAGGAGAACTTCTTCGAGCTTGATAAAATGATGTGCAGGATTGTACGAGCTTCGCCGGAATTGATCGACTTTGATCTCGAGGTACAGCAACTTCTCGACCAGCCGGTCAATGTTGTTCTCGACGGAGGTCGTCAGGTGGACCGTCAACTGAAAATAAGACATGCGTGTTAGAGTTGGCAGTTCGAGCGAATGCACTCGTATGCTCGAACGAGCGTGACGTCTTCGAGCGGGCAATCCGAGTACTCGATTGATACGAGTTACTCGTATCGCTCGCTATTACTCGGATCGAATCGAGCATCATTCGAGTATTTCATTCGTATCATGTAAAAACAGCTAGTCGGGCAGGATAATTACCTCTGTCATTTCATTCACACAGTCATATACCGGTCAATCAACTCGTTGAGATGGAATTTTTGAAAATGCTTGTAAATCTCCTTTTTTAGGAGTGCAAAAATGGCTTTCAAATGACGAATATGCAGCTATAAAAAACAAAACAACATAAAGAACGTATGATAGCTGTACTGGGCAAGCAAGTCAATGCATTACATCGAGAAAATGAAACTGTCATCCAATGAAAATACTGTGTGTTTGTTTTTGGAACAAGGTAGCCACTGGCGACAGTTAAACCATTTAGTTTTTACACTGTATCAGATGATAAGACATGATTTTGTTCATTTCTATGAAGCATTTTGTTCGCATTCATCACACCCATCCTTCATTAGCATGCTACGAATGAAATACTCGTATCACGCTCGATTCGATCCGAGTAATAGCGAGCGATACGAGTAACTCGTATCAATCGAGCCTCGGATGGAATTAGCATGCGAGTGCTCGATTATGCGAGTGATGCCGTTCTGCCTTCCCTAATGCGTGTCCTGATGGTAAGTCATTTATTCATACTGGGACATTCATTTGTGTACTCAAAAAAGTCTTGCCTTCTATGGGACATGTTATTGTTTGTTGCTATCGGAACAGTTTATTTTTTTCATTCTCGTGAGCCTAATATGACAGTGGAACGGCAAGGAAGGAAGTTGCTGGGAGAATTTTTTTTTGTCTTCACCCAATACGTTACATGGTAAAAATAATGATAATTATGATTGTTAGGCTCATAATTGATGGTTACCTTGGCATCTCGCGTCGCCATTTCCTGCACGTCTTCGATCTTGACGATCTCCATCTGCCGCTTCGACAGAATGTTCTGGACAATCGGATTCTTTTCGGCTTTGATGTCGGCGACCATGGCTGCAATCATTGATAATGAGGTGTTCTAATTGTATATCCCACTTTTACATAAAACCCGGTAAAACCAAGATCGTGCCTGTTACTTTATCTTCATTTTTTTCATGCTCACGAGAATCGAAAACACTGTAGACCGGCAAATTGAACATTCTTTGCGCACCGTAACAATCTCTCGAACTCTGCGGTGTTTGGCCAACGACCGCAAATGTCTTTGGCCTACGGGTGACCTCTACTTAGTCTGGTGCAAGAGAAGCACTAACAAAGACCACGTGTTTACTGGCCAGCCGCCGTAGTAATATCACCATTTTTGAAGTGAAAGGAGAAAATATCGGTACTGTAAAGCAGTGGATGTTGATTCAATTCATCTAAAATAGCAGATTTTTGTGGACTAACAATAAGAGATAAATGTGATAGGAAGTTTACCGAGGGAAGGACCATTGAAATGGAGTTGAAGTTGGAAAGATTATTATTTTCCCTTCACATGAGAAATAGGGCTATTAATACGGCGACAGTCAAAAGAAAAAGACAATCAAGGGGATCAAAGGAACGTACCGAACGGATTCATTCCAGCGGCCACACACCGATCGTAGCGACAAGAACGGCATTGCAGACGAAGTTCTGAAATGTTGCCAGCATTGTAAGCTCTATTTGCGGTTTTCTAGAACTAACAATATGTGAAAGCATTAGAGATCATATGGTAAGAATAACGCGAAAAAGGAATAGAACTTACTCTTGTTGAAGGCCTTTGCACACTCGCCATTCTTGCGACAACTGTACTTGAGTTGCCCCAGAACGGTTCGGCGAAAGAAGGTCTTGCAGCCGTTGCACGATGCCACCTGAAATGATCATCTTGAATATTCTCTTTACTGTGATAAATATCATTTTTCTTTTCTTTTAGGATTAGCGAAATTTGATCGTTTCTGAATCCATCGTTTTCGCGCCGATGCTCGTATCAACTTTGTGCTTTTGAATTGCATTTTTGTCTAAATATGCAAATGAAGCAACAATACATAGTAACAACGCCCCGATCACAACGAAAGACCTATGCTACCCTGCATTTGCGCAGCATCTATGAGATCTACTCGAGTGCTAACAATAAGTAGTGTAGATCACTTTCAGTCGTACTAAAACTGACAATGTTAAAACAGCCGCGAAACCGTTATTTCGTTGTAACAAAAATGTATGTATAACAGACCCGCTACATGTATGAGTATGTAAAGAAACGACCATTTTTGCCTCCGAGAATTCACGGTTTCTGGCCTCCTTTAAACGAATGCATATGTATATATGTGCTGTATGTATGCTATAGTTCTTACTAACTGTCACTGTACTGCCTGCTCTCAATTGTCTGTCATCTCTTATGTTTTTTTGTAATCTTCAGGATAGTACGTCCATAACATTCGTGCTACTCGCGATGCACCCAGTTTTCGCCCTTTATCTGGATCCCTTACAGTATTTGCAATCCACCAACGCGTGTGATATTTATATCGGCCCTGTGTTACTTCCCCTGCACTTTCTGTGTGCTTATTGTCCGAGTTGTATTTCCTGGTTCCTGTCATGGTTCTACTTTCTGCCTCTTTTATCGAAACTACAAACTCAAATACTAGTTGCGGCAAGCAATTCTGTTCATTCATAACCATTGGATGACTCATCAAACAATCCCGGCGTGATCCTTGTGCGTCTGCAGTGTCAGTTTGCACGCACTGAACTCCGGGTGCGAGCATGTTCAGCTATAGTACGGAAATTCTCGAATATGATACTACCCGGGTCTTGTTCGATCATGGGTATACTGGGTAACATAACTGGTTAACATATGTATATTCCACATTAAAACGGTTTCAAAATATCAATTAATAAAATGACCCAAATGTTGAAAGCTACGTGATTAGTTCAATAAATTTACATGGGCTAAATTACAATTCGAAAAAACCCAACAATACCTCGTAGTGATAACCGCTTGCAGTATCGCCACACACGGCGCAAAACTCTGGTCGAATGTTTTTCGGATTCACTTGTGCAGAGGATGTGGTGGCCGGCGAAAGGACGTCCGACGGCGGGCCGAAATCCGCCGCCAAACCGTCGTCAAAAGATGTGGATGTCCCAAAATCCGGCGGATATCCGGTCTCGTACGGTGCCGAAGTGCCATAGTCTTCGACTTTTGCCGAGACAGCCTCAACAAGGCGATTGTAGGGCGGCTCATCGTCCAGCGGCATAAATGACACGCACGGCTTCAGCTCCATCGAAAAATAGTCCTCCTCAGTCAGGTTGAAGACGGCCTCAATGTGGGCGTCGTACGGGTGCCAGTCGGTCTTCGGATGGGCGCCGGGCAGACTCCAGAAGGCTTCCCGGGGGACGCGCGCACAGCTGTGTTCGGTTTCCAGGGCGCCTAAAGTGATGGTTGTTTCCATGGGCAGAAAGCGCGATGGGCACACAAGAGCACAGGAGAGCACAACTTGCAACACATGCGTGTGTATGTGCAGACAGATTATCATTGCCAGCATGAAGGAAATAGCCTCAATACAACTTTTTCATTTGATCAAAGTACGCAGTTATAATAGGAAACAGGAAGTTCCTGGGAAACATGAGTATAATGATTTCCAAAATGAATGCGAATAGCTTCTACGATGTTATAACTGTGCTAGACCTTCAATACGTCAATAAAACGGGCACCGATCAGTCCAGTTGACAGCATGGGCAACATTGATTCGACCGACAACTTGTCAGTGACGAGTTTTCACTTTTTGCTAAACGAAGAAGCTGTACTCGAAGCAAGATATAACTGGAAATATAATAACTGGGTTGTACAAAAATATATTTATTTTAATGTTGAACTAACCGAATAAAACATATGAAATACAAAAGTTGTTAAAAACTGGATGACAAATGAGCAAGGGGAAAGATATGTCAGTGCGCAACAACAATCTGTCAGCAGAAAGGTCTATCGACACCAAATTGAGGATGGCCAAAACAGTCCGCGTGACCTTCCACCGCGTGCAACACATGCAAGGCAGACGCACAACTCGAAACTACATCGCTTTCTCAGAACGTGTTCTTTCTGTTCACTTCCTTCTACCTTATTGTTAGTGCGGGAAAAAAAGAGGGCGTGCCCTGATATCTGCGCTAAGCTCAAAGATCGGTTGTTCAAGATTCTAATATGCTACTAATTGCAGGATTTGTACAAGGAAGCACAGATCCTACAAAGTAAAAGATACATAGGTGAAATGGAAAACATGAAGCACGAATTCGCTTAATAGCTCAAAGAACCACCGTAAGTGCAATATTTTTTGGCAAAGACCAATCTGCGACCAACCGTCGTCGCAGTAAACAAAAGAGTTTAGGAGAAGTCACGGAACAGCGAATAACAGTTGCGAGGAAGTATAGGATAGGGAGGGCAGCGATGCATACGGGAAGCAAACAGGCCAGGCCCAGGGCACACGACAAACACATCAGAGCACGCTGAGGACATACCGGGTGTACGTTTGGGATCACAAATCAACATAGAGATGTCATCTTTATCATCCCATCTCTCTATCATGTGGCATAATAGATATGTTGCGCATATGTAAATTGCTGCTACCTACCGGAATTGGTCATAGTTTATTACTAGCAGAAAAAACACCAACTCGCTCAACACTGTCAAGAGATCCGAAAAATGAATAAATTGATCAATACAAAAGAAAAATTACAGTTACTCCTTGACAGAGAAAATAAGCCGTCACACTCCAGCAGTAAAGAGAGTTTAAAACACTCAAAATTCGTGGCTTATTTTTTTGTGCGTATAATCTCATCAGGAATCTCATCAAAACGCCTCTGAAATCGCAACAACAATCAAATCAGTGCAGCGAGAAATGAATGGCATGACAGCATGCAGGTGCGCATGTGGACAAACGAGAGAGAAAACCATCCACCCACTATTCTCCCAAACTCAGCCTCTCCTCAGTTTTTGATCTCTACCGCGTTTTTCTGCAAATGTAGTGCGATAACACGGCGTCACCTAATCACGTTATGCTGAAACAGTGGAACTTTCCGCCTATCTCTTTGTTGTGGAGAGCAAAGCCTCTGTTATTGTATGCACATGAGAAACTGAAGACCGGTGGAAGCATCATCGTTCTCTGTAATCCACGTGATACCGCTTCCTTTGCTAAGCGGCAATAGAAATCTCATTGTTCAGCGCGGTTAACAATAGCTAGAACAAAGAAATTAGCATAAAATGAAATCCAGCTTTTAACATACGTGAATCCCATTCAACTCAAAGAGGAATCGACTACCGTCTTCAAAATTGTCCGCACAAACAAGCGCCAACATTGCTGGATAAGTAACACAATACCCCGCATGAGTCATGCTGGGTTCTCACGATTGCAATAACAATATGCTGGCAGCCTGAAACAGGAAGTAGTGACGCGAATACTACGAATTACGCAGCTTGCCCGAATGAAGAGATGCAATCGGCGAGCAGCGACTGGTTTCGAGACCCCGCGTATCGAGGATGTCATGCAGATCAAAACACAAGTCCAAGGACAACCTGAGGACATGTCGGTCGGACAACTAGCACTGATAGCCAGCAAAGCTCGTCTGTCACTGCTTACGATATGGTTAGGGTGCAGGGAGAGAGTGTGGTATTAGAATGACTTTTGCGGTTTTCGCATCATATCAGCAAACACAAATGATGCTGATTAAAACAATCAGTTGAGCTACAAAGTCAGTAGAGCAACAGTGCTCATTCGCAGCACAACGAGCTTATATCTGGAAGAATATCCAGATGAAGCTGATCGCCAATATGCCGAGCGTATATTATTATATAACAGCTTCGACAAACAATGAATGGAGAGAATAGTGTTTTCTGACTGGCGGACATCACAGTTCAGTAGGCTTGGTGTGGGGGGGGGCAGAGAGCACCAGGAAACAGCCAGTGACTAGAGAGTGGAAAGACCGATTCGCAACCAGTTGACACTACACAAAGGGGTTAAGCCTCTTGGTGATTTCGAAAGAGGAAACAGTGGAGCCACGAGTATCCTCCATCTGAACAATATGTTTGCAGTTGTTGTTTGCATTGTATGACATGTGTAATTTATATCTAATTGTAAGATGTATTGTAAACGCAATGCCACATGTATTGCATATTGTTATAGTATTGGTGAAGAGATTGTGCGTTTTAAGAGTGTTCCAGCTGAAGCCATTCTTTTCCAGCTGTTGATGCATAATATGCTTCTGGTTTGGTTGGACTATAACAGCGCAAACTTTTAGCACCAGTCTTGCTAGGAAATACTTTATGTGTTTAGCGCACACGTTCAAGTGACGTCTAACTTGCAACAACAACTTAATTGTTTACCAATCCTCAATCCCCCATATCCTCCACATATGTTCCACATATGACGCCCATTCTTGCAACAAAACAAACAATCAACTGTTCAAACGACGAAAAGCCGAGCAAACCAACGACGTTGTTGGAAGTTATTGGGATGGGGGTGCACTAACATTGAGAGAGTTTGTTAACAGCACAATGCACTACAACGTTGAAGTAGCAGTTATGTTAAAAGCACTAACAAAATAGAGCAACAATATCAAAACAACTTATATGTACTTAGCATTAGTTCTGGGTACATGTAAACAATTTGTCGTACACTATATTATCTCAGGAAATGTTCATCGCAGCGATATCGCAAAAAATCGTCGCTGCGATATCGCATGCGATGTCGCATGCGATAATT
>JACMIJ010002080.1:0-10327 GCA_014805365.1 Koerneria luziae | reverse complement strand
ATTGTCATGCACGTTGACGCTGGCCACGTGGGTGAGATTACAAGTTGAACGGTTTTTCGCAAGTTAGGCAATTTTTTTACAATTGCTGTTAAATGAAATGTAAACAAACGAAAAATCAACGGAAGGATACCATGGGAATACCTCACTTCGTTCTGCATAATACCTGACTGTTCCCATCCAAAAGAACAGTCGGGTATTCTTACAATTAGTACTCGAACCGCAGTCAAAATGCCTTGAATACGGGTGAACATTGATTTTGCTTTACTTTTTGTTTCGAGTAAAATCTAATTATCGCCATAAGTTTAAATCTTATTGTTATAAGTTTTCCTTGATGTACTAATCTGCTGACATACCACAATCCAATATTTTGATCCTTTTTGCAGTTTGACAAGCTTGGGAAACTGTTATGAAATAAGAATAGCTTTGAATTTTTACGCGCTTTGAATAAGCTTTGTACAGAGCGGAGTCCGATACTTCAATAGTACTTTGTTCAGCTTCCAAAAATCTTAAACTGTTCATTAGATATTCTGGAGCTAATTCATACACATGTGTACCCTTCTTTAGTTTTCATGCATACAAATTGATTGACAGTTCTTTATGCCATCTACAACAAGTCGGACATATTTACAGTTATCCGTAATTTGTTTGGACTTTAGAATTCACAATACACACAATATTACAAAATTTAAACTTCATTGTTCTTATTGTTAGAACGCCGACAGCTTGAATCTCGCCAGCATTGGATGGAAGAAGTACGGGATACCGAGAAAGGCTCGAACCGCCAGATGGAGGCCAAAATGGTTCTGAAGCGAAATATGTTCGAATTTGTGTGTATCTTTGTCTTTGTGTGTAGGTGTGCTTCATGTTGCTTCTGCCGGTATACTGTTGCTTATTTGCATACGATAACAAAGGCTTTACTTCCTATTACAAAAGTATATGCAAATTTGAGATCGCCGGAAGCTCCAATGTCGTCACATGATGTGTTTGAGTGTTTCTGTGTGTTTGTATGTAAAGCATACATTGGATTACGGTAATCCGTATTCGTAATGGGACCTACAAACACACAAAACTATTACCTGCTTAGCGCCAACGGGAATCTTGCGTTGAAGATGCTGGAAGAGAACGCATGAAGACTAATACACATTAGTAAAAACGGCATTACTTATCCTACGCATGAAACACAAAGGTAACACTCAAGAAACGCATTTTTCACCACGTTTTCAAGCTGACTTTTGACCACAGATTGAACAATCTCTTTGTTCTCTCCTCAAATTTCCTTGTCTCTTTGTGCAAGTAAGCTGGTGGTTACGAAAAAAACGCAGCGTGTTTTACAGAAAACGCTGTGCGTCTTTGCGTATAACGCAGCGTTTTCGCGCATAACGCAGCGTCTTACCGGGTGCGTTCGCAGCACGCACAACATTGCCGAGTCGATGTAGAGCAGAATGAATGCAACGTAGATGAAGTTGAGCAGCTGAATGTGTTGTTTTTAAGTTTCAGAATGTTTGATATTTTTGCTTTATCATGCTGTTTTCTGATTGTAGTCTTTGTAATGCCACTGTTTCACAAACAGCCTTTGTATCATAACAAAAGAATCATTACAATAAAATTTGAATTTTGTATCATCTTTTCTTTGTATAATTTTACTTTATTTTGTGTTATTTTTTTAAATATTTATATCATATTTAGATGTTTTGAATACCTTGCTCATTGTAATGTCGAGGAATAAGGCAAGAATGATGCTGATCAGCATGGGAATGTGCAGACCAAAGAACACGGGACGCGGTCCTTCTCGGAACCTGTAAGGAAAAGGGTGCAATAGGCATTTTTTCCAAACCCCAGTTACTTTAAATAATTCTGCAGAACACACTGTACCCTTTCAGGGCATCATCTCGGGAACCCCGAAAGCAATTTATCTTATATGTGTTGGAGACCTGAAACCTTCAACCTTGGACAAAACAAACAAATAAATAAGGAACTGTGGCTTTGTTACCTTAAAATTTTTGCAAGTGTAATATTTGAGGTCTTGTTTCTTTTGCGAAATATTTACTTATGCCATTTCGCGAACGTTGTAGTCTTCATCGAAAAACTAGAAATTCGAGAGCATCATAACAATTAGATTTGAATGTGCGCAAGTGCACAAATGTAAACAAAATATACGGTAAACCGCAAAAAAAACACCAGTTCTGAATACAGATTTCAACTACTCATAGAAAAATAAGCCTCAAATTTTGAGTGTTATAAACACTCATTTTTCAATAGGATTGCGAAATTCTTAACACTGAAAAAAATGAGTGTTTTAAACACTCAAGCACTATTCAGGCTTATTTGAGGCTTATTTTTCTCTTTAGTATCCCTGAGCCTTACTTATCGAAATACGAGCACGCGGTGGTGATGACGAGTCCGATCGACACGTTCATGAGGATCAGTGGAAGAGCCGGCGAGTGGAGGTAACACGTCAGGAGCACGAAGAGCGCGGTCAGTGAGGGAACGGACATCAGCCAGAACTGAGATTGAAAGTGAGATTGAGATGAAGAATGAGAGAGAGAGATTGAGAATGAGATTGAGACTGACTAGATCCAGTGCCAAGCTTGAAAGCTTATAACAACACTATAGCACGAAACGGTGAACAAAATTTTCAAAATCGAGAGCTTTTATTTGAGCAACTGATAATGCTTGCAATTAGTGCATTATATAAACCGATAAATATTTTATATATATCTGGGCACAGCAAACGTATGTATGGCCAGAAATGAATAGAACGATGATCTGATAATCTAGAGGCCTTCCGAAAGCCCGGATCTGGAGATTCCAAGACTTACCAGCACGCCTTCATTCGCCGTCCATGCATTTCGCAGCTTCTTCGCACAAATGAGGCTTGACAGTATGTACAGAGCACTGGAATATGTATGTGTATTGTTGATCATTTTAGACGGTTCTATCAATATATATGTCCATTCTGTACAAATGCTGTTCACAGCGTTTTATGACCGCCGGTCTACAATAACTCATTTGCGTACAAACACAGAGAAATTTAACGAGTGAACAAGGGAATATGCAAATATTAAACCGGCGACCTAATAATAGCTTCAAAAACGCTGTGTGTTGTTACATATTCAATTCTTATTGTTATGATTTGTCACCATTACACACGCATATGTATTGAAACTTTTACTTACTATTATAATAAGAGCTAAGGTGTCCGTCTGTCTGTCTGTCAGTGATCGGCGGTTTATCTCAATTGGCACTTACTGTAGCGGCATATGGTATATGCCATTATAACTTATCTTTGATAAGAACATAAGTGCCAAGTTGCCTGTTATTATGTTATGTGCTTTACGCTGCTGTAAAGATAAATGATGACTGTATGAATGAATGAATATTAGCATAAAACAACTATCTGCTATTGTATTTCTACAGAAAGGAGTCGGATATTCCAATGGTACTTATTTGCAGGAATGTGTCAGCTAACAAACATCACTTGTTTCATGACAATAACAAAGGCTGGACTCAAGTCCTACTGATAAGTTGTTATCGATCTTTGTGATAACTGTTATCACACAGGAGAAATCAGTTACACGGCTTGAAATGGGTTATTGATCGGTTGCATGTCGTATTTCATGATTCTGCACCTCATTTGCATAAACACAAAAGAATTTGAAGAGAGGACAATGGAATGTGCATGTTTTAGACCGGAGATCTTGGAGTGGCTTTATAGCATTATAAAGGCGCCGCCCCATGTATTATTGGCTTATCTGACTCCGTTCTGTACAAATATCCGACTGTCGCTTTATATTCAATTTTGTAAGCGTATTAAGGTTTTCACAGTTCAGTTCAGGTTCACAAGCTTATGCAATGGTGCAGGTTTGCGAAAAATTGAAATGCTTAGGCAAATTTGGGTAATTGGAAAAAACCTAACAATAAGATTTGATCATACAGTGACAGTCGGATATTTTGTACAGAACGGAGTCAGGTATATGTCAATAGTAAGAGAGATATGAACCGCCTGGATAAGAACCCTAGAACAATGGAACGCGACACTCGTTAATTTAATTATCCTTTGTCTGAGGGTTCTTATACTTGGCAGCGCCGTTATGAACATACATTGTGACGAGAATCGAGATCGTTGGGTATTCCTTGATGAAAAAGTGCGAGTTGGAAGAAGTACTGATGACATAACCGAGTGCCGAGGCAGTTGCGAACTGAAAAAAAAATTGTGAAAGGCAAATGGACTCAATTAAACTCATGGAATACAATGCTATTCGTTGGTATCCTATAAGCATGGAGACACCAGATTCTATACAACTATCGCTACTAAGACACTCAAATCTTATTGTTATGGTTTTCTCCAGTATACAACTGTGGAACTTATTCAAATTTTTCACTACGCTTATTTCTAGCTTTCTTATACGTTTGTGAGCTAAAGCAATATGTTCCAAAATTTGTCCCGATATTGGACAAGCAAAACAAAAAACTGACAACTATCGTGACATATCGATAGGCAACGAAACATTGTCGATGCTGTTCCTTCGACGGCAGTTCCTTTTTGATGACATATGTCTGGACGTAGGGAATGGTACTGTCAGTGGAGAGAATGCGGAAGACGCTGCCGGCTTTCTCTGGAACCTGCAGAACGTATTCGATATTGCCGGTATCACATGCTACCATTGGCTTACCTCACTCTGTTCTGTACAAAATATCCGACTGTAGATGTATAATGGTATCTTATTGTTGGGTTTCTTTCCAATTACAAATATTTGCCGAATTATTCAAATTTTTCACAAACCTGTGTCATTTCGCGAGCTTGTAAGCCTGTACTGAATTGTGAAAAACTTGAATACGCTTACAAAATTGAATATATAATGATAGTCGGGTATTTGTACAGAACGGAGTCAGATATTCCAATAGTACGTTGGTACTTTTAAAGGGGCCGGAAACCGTCAGTTTACCGAGGAATTTGCTTATGGGTATTCCCTGAACACAAAAGTGGCGGGTCAATCAATGTGAACGTATTCTGTGCGAATGAAATGGCGGTTTTCGGCCTCCTTTAACCCTTTTCTTTTCGAGAACAACGATTTTGCAGATTTAACAATAAGATTTGCATATTCTTTTGGTCGTGCGAAAAGAAATCTTTTAGGCTTATGTTGTCGACCCGATACAGTAAGGAGTCGGGTATTATTGTGATTGCATTAAATTAAGTGCACAAGTGCAAAATGAATTACCTCTCTGTTACTCTCTTCGTCGTAGCTGTCGGTTGTTGCTGTGTTATCTTCAGATGGAGGAAGAAGAGTTTCGGGATTGTTCTCTGGCAGTTTGAGAGAGAACATCACCTTCCTGATACAAACAAAATAGCATACAGCTGTGAACATTTCGAATTTTTTGTTAACTTTTAGGAACTACTATTGCACTGCGACGCGTATCCGTGCGTCGCGTGTTTGGGGTAGTTATTTTTGTTCTATCCGGTACGTAAATATTCCAACAATCGCGTAACTCGGAAAGTTAATAAGTATGTAAAGAGTAAGCAAGACAAAATCATGGCGACATTCAGACCAGCGCTATAGATGAGCACAACTCATGCAGCAGTTCCCTAACAATAAGTTAGGAATAGAGAAGAATCAAAACAATAAGATTTTGAATATGTATTATAGCAACAATCCGCTACTTGTACAGAACGGAATCATTCCAATGGTACATATTTGTACTAATGTGTCAGCTAACAAATATCACTTGTTTCATGACCAGAACCAAACTAAGTTGCACTCAAGTTCTACTGATTAGTTGTTATAGATCTTCGTGATAACTGTTATCACACAGGAGAAAACAGTTGGAAGGTTGAAATTTTATATTGATCGGTACCATGCTTTGCGACGAGGATCACCTTCCTAACACACAGAAAAAAGCAAATTAACCAAATTGAGAGAATTATGCAAACCAAGGGAAACGTATTTATTAAGGATAAGAATGGAAATTAATATATGCTCTCCGACAAGACAAAGTTCTACCACCATGACGTACTATTGGAATATCTAACTCCGTTCTGTACAAATATCCGGTTGTCATTAATATTCAATTTTGTAAGCGTATTCAAGTTTTTCACGATATGTGCAGGTCTACAAGCTTGTGAAAATAACATAGGTTTGTGAATAATTTGAATGCTCTGGCAAATATGGGTAATTTTAAAGAAACCTAACAATAAGATACCATTATAAATCGACAGTCGGATATTTGTACAGAACAGAGTCAGGTAGGCCAATAGTAAATGGGGGTGCACCCGTACAAAGACTTTCATGGAATTCTAATGAGACAGGAAAAACCATAGGAACGCGAGAGTAACCGTCTCCCACCTTCCACCTTCCGCCCATTCACAAGGGTAAAAATGTGTGGGGTTGCCCGGCGATTAACGGACAGCTTACCATAAGAAAAAAAGAGAGCACATGATAAGCACCACACAAAAGACAATCGAAGAACAGAGATGCCATGTTCACATACATAAATTTTAGAAAAGGTGTAAAACATCTTTTAAAAGTACTATCTCCTAGCTTGCCATGATTTTCCCTATAATATATTTCTTCCGCTGAATTGAGGACTCGACATGTTCTGGGGTATGTCGATTCCTCAAATCAGCGGAAGACATGTATTATGGGGAATGGTTAGGGATGGCTAGACTGACATACAAAGACAAAGACTTTGTTCAAAAGAACAAAAGATCATGCCAACCTGGAACTGGAGAATCTTACATCGTGATGTGGACCTGGGTTTGGCTGACACTTTTCTAGGTTTCTATGTGACATACATGCATGGCAATTGCGTGTTTTATGATGCTTGAAAGACCGAAAACGAGCATAATCGTCAAAGAAAACGCATGTGACAATACCATGTACATTCATGTTTCACAGCAAATATAAGATTAAAATACTTGACTCCGTTTTTCTACAAATATCCAACTGTCGCAAAATAGTTAATTTTGTAAGCGTTTTCAATTGTTCACAGTTGACAACAGATGAGAAACGGCATAGAATTGCCAAAAATTGGAATTCCTTAACCTAATTTTGTATTTGCTAAGAAACATGACAATAAGATATCGTTATATTATACAACAGCAGTCGGATATTTGTACAGAACGGAGTTATGTATGCCAATAGTAAGACTATACAGGATATTTTAAAAAATGCTGTTAGAAAGGCTAAAGAATTATTGCATGGCAGCGTGGAATGTGCGTATAATAACAGACCGTGGGATATGTATATGGAAAACGAATGTATAAGGAAGGATACCTCCGACGATGAGAGAAAGATTCTCCCTTTCGATCTGCTTTTGAATTTTTTCCAGGGATCAAATAAGACCATAAACCGTTGTCTTGTGTTAGCAGAATTGCATGTATAAGAGACCCGAAACTTCGGGCAACTATATTAAATAATGGTGCATTTTGTCTCAAAAGATTCACAGTTTCCGGCCCTCTTTAACAAAGTTCTGTTTCCAAGCATGTGCTTACACAGGATATTGCCTCCGCCGGTCTACAGTACCCAATTTGCATACAATAGTAAATGCATCATTCTCTAAAACAAAGAGATATGCAAATTTTAGACCGACTAAAGCCAAAATGTGCTTACAAGCCCCTAATTGTAAGAACATAGCAGTTCTTGGCACTGGAACAATTTTGATAGTGCACAAAATTGCTAATGGACAAAATAATGCTCGTCATAAAAATCGAACAAAAAGCTTGACGTGTCCTAATAGGCGCACATTTCGTCTGTTATTGATAAGCAGGGTTTTTGCGAGACGTGATAAGCTTTTTTTGTCTGGTCCTATTTGTTGGGCTTATAATCAAATAATTGATTACTCAATTATGTTTCTTTTAGCTTCCCTAATACCTTAAAATGTTGTTAGGTTTTCGAACCCCTATGAGTACTTCAAGTGCAATTGTTAAGTGTGACATGTCAGGTTACGAGAGTTAGACCTCCGCCGGTCTCAAATTAGCATATCTTATTGTTATGACTAGCACAACCTATGAAATCATATGCAAATGAGGTACGGTAGACCGGCTTAAGCAATATGCTATGGTAACCTTACCATTCAACTTTTCTGTTGCTTATTGTTAAACCATTTCTTCTTATCAAAAATTATTGCCCTTTCAGCATGCTCTTCATACAGGCGCTATTGTCTTGGATAACGATTATTGTGAGTTTTTTTCCTACATATGTACATAAATGAGGAAAAAGAAGGGGAAGAATGTTATTGCTCTTTGTTTTGCCGGGTGTTATCAGTCTCGTGATAATATTACTGATAAGCAGGAAATAGATCAATGATGGGATAGCATTCGCATACGAATGTGTGTAATCACACAACATGCTAACAATGAGACAGTGCAGCTTACACCAGTCTCAAATTTGCATATTTTTGTTCCTTTGCAACAGCAAAATAAGGAGTTGTTGTTGTTTGCAAATTAGGTACACTAAAGCAACAGATATATTGTGTATTTAGCAGCTGGAACAAAAAAAAAGTTGGGAAATTGATCTTGAGTGACATAGGTCAGACGGTTTTGCGATGCTGCTCAAACAATGGAAAACAACCGAAATGAGATGCGTTGGGGGGGGTGTAAAGTTAATATTTAAAAAATCGAAATGTAAGGTTCTTATTACAGTCGCAATCGTTTGCCTACGATGAGACGATTGCATTCTTTCCCGGAACTCTGCTGACTGTCCGATTTGATCTACACCAAACCAGGTTCTGGAACTATTTCTAACCAGAAGAAACTGGAATCTGGAACTACAAAGAACTTTTTTAACCTGCATTTTAATGGAGTAAACGGCACTTTTCTTGATAACTGTCCTTCTGTAGGGTAGTACCTTGTATATAGTGTGGTTGACTATATTTTAGGCTTTTGTGATTTGAATACGAATTGGGTACGTTACGGCTGCTAGAAAGGTCAATATACGACATAATTTTCGAAGAATAACACATGACTGGTCCCGTTTCTCGTGCGTTTCACACCAAAGCCAAGACTACGAAGCTACTATTTGTAAATATTATAGTAGTAGTATAAACATTCGTAATCTTATTGTTAGTTTTTTTCCAAGTTCAGCTCTTACTTCCGTCTTGTACTACTGTCAACAAGGGAATATCAACATCAGAACATCACGATCCGCATCATCAAATCGCCACCGAACAGACGCGGTCATAACTACTACCAGGTGTTCGTGCAGGACGAGGTACGGGTTTCCGTTGGTTGAAGATATTTACAATCTTTATCTATCGCAGCTTATTGGCTGTGGCGGCGAATGGCATCATCGTTCTAACGAAGATAATGCTAACAATAAGATAATTCTAACAATAACAATATCATTCAGTAATCGTACAGGAATCCCACATCGAAACTGTCTGCCATAGGAACTGTCTCCTACATCAGTGTTACTGCAGTATTATCAGTAACGTTAGTCATACAAATTTTTTTTTCTACGATTACAATGGAATTTGTTCTTTCAGGACAACAAAGTTCGATGTTCGAGTGCAACAACGGTGTTAAGAACGAAGAATGTTGCGATGAAAATGTTGTAAGTGTTGTACGCGATGATGCTGTAAACAGAGCAATGTTGCCAATGAGCGAAAGATACTGAATACGTATGATATGCTAAATTGCTTATGTTCAAGATGCTTGATTGATTTGATAAAGCAATTTGAGGGTTTGATAATACGACAAGCTTGATCATGCTGTGTAGCGTTGCTTCCACCGGTCTACAGTACCTAATTTGCATGCGACAACAAAGGCTTCTCTCGCTATAATAAAGAAATATGCAAATTTGAAATCGGTGGAAATTGCATTGCCACAACATGCTATGCTATGATTATAACTTTCGGTACGATCCCATAAGCGCACAAATTCGCTTGCGCACAAACCATAACTTGTACCTTAAACTGAATAGTAACTATATTTCAGCATAAGGATCAAGCTGTGCTCGTGCTGGGATCAAATGGCAAAACATATACTGATTGGTAGCATACTGACAAAAACATGGGCTTTTGCGCTTATTATTTTTGCGCTTTTGGGACCGTCGTCCCTAACTATCTTTTTTTTCAGCGTTCAAACGAACAACTCAATGCTGATCTCGTTCGGTCGTCACATTCTTTGCTGGGATGTTCCGTTACAAGGACAGTTGTACCTGGACAAGGTGGAGGTGAATGGCAGCGATCCATCGGTACGTGTTTTTCCAGCAAAAAAAAACAGTGTGTGCTAACATACAAAACCATTAGTTGCTATGTAAATGAGATAAGAATATGAGAGAATGTAGAGAGAATTGAGTGAGATGATGTGAGAGAAGTATATGATGAAACG
>JACMIJ010002079.1:0-10330 GCA_014805365.1 Koerneria luziae | reverse complement strand
TTCAGAATGATGGCACTTTCCAAAACTGTCAGCGTTAAAAATAAATACATATGCTGTATATAAAGCAGTTGGAAAAAACCTGTAGTACATCTTCTGCTTTTTTGGCTTGATCGAATAGTTACTTCTTTCTTATTTGTATATGCATGCTTTCTCTGATTGAAGAACGATTTCACCACCTGCGCACTTTCCTAGATTATCGCCAGTCTCGCTGCTTCCTGTTATGTGCATCTATCTTAGAGCACACTGCAAAATATGCAAAAAAGTTTGCCCGTATTGAAGGAATTTTTCCTTGAATACGGACAGGAGTACTGAAAGGGCGATCTGAGAGAACGTTCATTTTGTGCAGCTGCTGTAGAATATTGCTTGACACTTTTTGTGTTTTTCGAATATACATGTGCTACCAGAATCGCACACACCTTTTTGCACATCTGTTAGCATTTTAATGTGTAGCCGAAGTAATTGGAATATGTTTCAGCATGGAAGCTGCTTGTGGCATCCTTCAGCTGCCGGATGAACTTATTGTACTGATAACGCAGCACCTCGATTTTGTTGAACAGTACTTCTTTAAACAGGTATAAAGTTGTTTTCTTTGTGAAATAATAAAGTAGACCTATATACATGTATCACTCTCTCACTCTGACCTATGTGTATTGAGTAGCAATATGAAGTGTTATTGTATCCCGTTGGGCACAACGATGGACTTTGCAATGAGATAAGAACAGTAATATTCCTAACTTGTGACTGCTCAGAGAAAAATAAACCTCAAATTTTGAGTGTTATGAACGCTCTTTAATGCCTGAGTGTTTTAAGCACTCAAGCAGTATTCAAGCTTATTTCAGGCTTATCTCACTTTGAGTTGTTTGCACTAGAAACACTCCAGGATATTGAAAAAAAATTCTCTCTGAACAATTTCACATTATGTTGAAATAACTGTGATTGGTTATTATGTCGATATCATGTGGATAAGGACTACACATCCATAAACGCTGGCGATATCAGAAACAGGCGCATCATCCGGCTGTCGTCTGATCTCGAGCGGTCTTATACGGGACCTGTCGCGAGCGGATCTCGAGCGGTTTTAGCCCGTACCATATCTCCTCTCCAAAGATTTCATTCGACCACCATAGCTAACAAGCATAATTCGCGTGTTCTCTCTTGAAAGAGTCCTACTTTGTCCATGAGGGAATGGGCTTCATAAACTCTTGCATGCATATAGTGTTTCTTTTTACATTTTCAGATTCACTAACTGTTTTGATATACGTAATAGTCCAGTATTCGGCTCCTGCAATGAAGACACTAAATGTAGTAGAGTAACATTTTGTCGTACAAAAAATGTATGTAATCAATTGCCTAAACTGTATTCAGAGTTGTCGGAGATTACGCTGGTTACTTGAGAGATTTGGTATTCCAAGAACAACGGAATGGACAAGAATGATGTATGTTTCAGAAATCTTACGTACAGGAGTTTATCATATGCGGGTTATCGCGTTTGCGTTGCTTACTCAGCTTAAACAACCACAGTAGACGCTAGCAACGCCTGTCGCACTCTGCAATTCGCATTCACTTATACTGATAAAAATTTGGGTCATGTGTGACAGGACAGAGCTTTAATCAATAGAAGAAACGAATCAGGATCTTGGAGTATCGCCGTATCTGTCGCGTCATGCGACAGATATGAAGAAATGGAGCATCTGTCGCGATAGAGAGTTCTCGCCAGATACTTTGCGCAGCCCCACTTTTCCCGAATGGTACTTAGTATCTACGGCAAGGATCCATATTTGTGGGAATGCCATATATTATCCATATACTTAAAATGTCCTTTGTTTTGTGTGAACTTTTGCGCGGACATCTTCGATTATTGCGACCGATTTCTCCATATCGGTCACGTTATTTAGAATACAGGCATTTAGAAATGGAGCATCCGTAGAGAGTGCACGCAAAATTGATAACATTTTAATTACACAAAATCTCATAATAATATTTCAGACTCGCGGATGTTGTAATAAACCGCGGTGTCCCAGTACGCTTATGCGATCGTTGTGGAAAGGGTGTAATCTACGGCTATGAATGCATCTGCGTTACTGGAGTAGAAGTAAGGATAAAGTCAATATCTCAACATTACGTCAAAAAGATTAATGTAAGTGAAGCCCAACTTGATCAAAGCCAAAGGCAAAGTACAATTTGAGTAAACTCGGAAAAAATGTTCTCCAATTACAGTGTTTTAAACACTGCTTAAGCGTTTTTTGTACGAATTATCTCAATATTATTATTATATTAACTACTTAACATTGAAGAAAACGAGAGTCTTAAAATCTCAAGCTGTATTTGAGTGTTATTTGTAATTATCGTGTGAAGGTTTGTATCATTTCTTCCAGTGTTCTTTCCTGTAAAATTAATTTTAAGGATCGTACCAAAAACGAGGAGACCACCGTTCTTTGTCAATTTTATCCTGACATCAAGTTTCGATGTAATGCGCCATGTAATATGGATTGGCGCCTATTTGTAGCAACCACACACACGGTACACACTCTCACAAAAAATAACCCTCAAATGTGAGGGTTGTATTCACTCTTTACCGCTTATGACCCGTCATTTTTGAGCAGGATTGTGAAATACTTAACGCTGAAAAAATAAGGGTTATGTACCCTCAAGCAGACTTGAGGGTTATTTTTGGGCTTACTTGAGGGTTTTTTTTCTGAAGGAAAAACGGGGTTTTCTTTTTGCACAACCCAAATGAATGAAAGTAATGTTCGCTCACCAAAATCTTAGCTAACGATAGGTTTTTCTTAGACCTATCAGCTTAATATTCAGACGACTCTTGTGAGCTACGATGGAAAATGTCCGGAAATCATAGTGAACTTCGGCACAGCGTCAGACCGTGCACTGCAAATACTTTTCGACAGTACAAGACATTGGTTTGTCAAACACATACTTGACTAGTATTGTATCATTATTACTGCTACCTATTTTCGCACGATTGAGAAGTATCTGATGGCATAGTTGGTTAGACTGTACGGCGGACAAACACAGGGGGCTTTCTTTTTTTTACAAGGCTTTCTGAAGAATGGAGTGACGACCACTTCGTAGGAGAGGAGCCACCAGCAGTCACCACCAGAGACAAACGACGACCACACCAGCGAAGAAGACATCACCAGAATACATGCTCTGCGCTTGCAGGATGATGCGTCGCCATGGGGGGGACTACATTTCCCGCAATTCCCACTTCCCGCAACATCACTTCCCGCAATAGTCATTTCCCGCAACCCCAGTTCACGCAATTGTCACAGTATGTAAATTGCGGGAACTGGTGTTGCGGAAAATGATTCTTGCGGGAAGTGATGTTGCGGAAAGTGGGAGTTGCGGGAAATGGTTATCGTCCGTCACCATGCAATTACTACAGTAATGAAAATCGCGCGTGAGCAATAGCAATGAGTTAGAGAATAGAAGTGCGGGTGAGATCAGTGTCTATTATAACTAGTAGCTATAATTGCATTTTTCCTTATAATATCTTACTTACTCCGTCGTTTTCAGCGGACAATAACCATTTCCCGCAATTCCTACTTCCCGCAACATCACTTACCGCAATAGTCATTTCCCGCAACACCAGTTCCCGCAATTTATATATTGTGAGTATTGCGGGAACTGGGAATTGCGGGAAATGGTTATCGTCCGTTTTCAGCGGTCCATGGTCTTTGGTGGTACGCCAAGCTTATCTTGTAATGAGCTCAGCGACACTCATGTCGCTCGCCGAAAACGACGGACTGCAAAGATTGACAATAGAAAATTGCTGTGTGCCGGTCATGAGCACCTGTTCCGATGAAGTACGGTTATTTTGCATATTTTTTTAAGTGTGAGGTACTAGAATAGTCCAGTGGCAGGGAGCGCACAACACCGTACGTGATACCCGGGTTCGATCTACGCTCATAAAAGACATCATCCCTTTGGCAGTTGATTGGAAATTGAGATTTACATGATACTGGACGCTTTGATTTTACCATCTGTTTTGTGTTGCCTTCGTCGTCAAACAGAGAAAACGAAACTTTAAATCCTGAATTGTTCCTGAACAATCGTTAGTGCTTGCGTGTTTATAACACTCATTTTTTTCAATAGTCCTGCGAAACACTTAACATTGAAAAGATGAGTGTTTTAAGCACTTAAGCATTATTCAGACCTACACTAAAAAAATTACTTATTACAGTTCTTCGCCAAAGCGTGCATTCATTTGAGAGAAGTTGATACGTTTATCACTAGATTTTTTGGGCGCGTGACAAAGACAGGCTTGCATATGAAGAATGTTACCGATAAATCAATCGATATATGGAATCAATATTATTGTCAAATCCGATTGGATATAATGGCGGTTACAAACTGCACGCTGGACGCCATCGTTAAACTAATCAAGGTGACCAGCTTGAGTGTATTAAACACTCATTTGACATTTTTCTCTCACTTTTACTTACTGAATACTTAGCAATGAAGAAGATGGGTGTTTTTAAGCGTTATGAATTTAATCATTATCATCATTTATGTTCATAGTAACGTTAAGCATCCAATACAGTCACAGGAAACGCTTGGGCAAACATTATTATCAAGAAGCATAAGGGAAAAACGAAACGTTCTTATGCTAGATAGGGTAATTTATATACTAGAAAAATAGCAAGGAAAACAGGACAGTAACTGAATGTGACAAAGACATGCTTCCATGTTACCGATTTGTAATCAGAAACTTAAACGAAAAAACTTAATTCTGCTAGCTTGGCCCGACGAAAAATGAGAACATCATGCGATACTCTCACGGAAAAGGCCTTAAACTTTGAATTCCTATTACATTCCTTTTCTCAACATCGGTATTATTGCTGCAAAACGAATTGTCACGTTTTTTCGTTGTTTGACCAAATGACGAACTGTGCTACCCTTTCTAGGTTGTCTAAAAATATAAGCTGTTCTATTCTGCTTGGCAAGCAAAAAAATGGAATACTGAATTAATTTTGTAGAATGCTTGTAAGCATATTTAAATTCACGCCAGTTACGACGCGCGCTCTCAATTGCTACGAGCCTCGGACAATTCGTTTTGCTTCAATAATACGAACTGCTTTATCAAGTGTTAGCGATCAAACGGTACTAAAAAAAACAACAACAAACACTCAAAAAACACGCAGTTCTGCTACACACGAAAAGCTTGTTATCGTATGCCTAAGTAGCGGAAAGTTATGCCTTAACTAGTCCCTATTATAATCCTGCCTACTAACTAATATAATATAAAAGTCCGAATACTTATGCATACGCCTTCCTCTAGAAACAGAGGGAATATACATAAATATCCAGGAGTTCTCCAATTGTTGCCATCCCATACTGTGTACAACATTACTTCTTCTTATGCCTTTATTACATGCCAGCCGGCTCTGCCGGCTGGTGGGAATATGATGGTAGAGAACTATGAGAGAACACTGAGAGAACTCTCTATTACATTGATATTTCGGCTTATATACGGGGCGGGACCGTCAGGCCACGCCCATGTTATGGTTGATGATGACTCATGCTATTACCGCTTAAGCTACAACACGATATTGTTCATTCAGTGTATCTTGGAAAAGAAGTCGTCTCTATCGAAATTCCCTCTTCATTTCGGCCACGTGTGCGTACCATTTTCGTCAATTTCCGAAACCACGATTCCATTCGCATACAAACAAAAAGAGGAAAAGTTTTGTGGTCCACATCGCGACTCGGCCGTTCGAATTCTGTCCGTTGAGGACAACATCCACTTTGGAATCATCGATACGTGTTGCTCCGACAGCTTCTTTCTCCTGCCCTGTGCTCATGACAATGGACGAAGCTGATATTCCAGTAGCTAGCAGGCCTTTAAAGAATTCTTCGCATTTTTCTGTGAACCTGTTTTGAATGTACTCATTTTTTTGCAACAGAATGACGAATTACTTGTCCACTGAGGAAAGTGATGCGTAATACGCTCTCCAACACCATAAACGTTATTTCAGGCTTTTTTGCTGATTACACTGTTATTTTCAGTATATTCTTAATTGGTTTTTCGTGGTACATTGTGTTAGCGTAGTGCACGCAAAAACTACGCGACTGCGTACTTGCAGAGCTAGCAATACTTGCAAGTATGCGAGTTGACGACCACCGCAACGTATGCGTTTCTGGGTTTCAAGGACTTGCTCCTGAGTGTAAAGGAGGTGTTCCCCTATTTGGGTCATCAGCACGAGCATGCTTCCCCGTGTTCCACAAGTGATCGTTGTTGAAGTTCGCGTTCTCCCTCCCCGCCTGACAACATTCCGTGGTGTAATGGTTTTGTTGGCTTTTTCACGTTTACGCAGAATGGTTATAATGGTATATCGGTTTGTTAACGTTCCTTTCAGCCCTAACGACTTTGTTATTCCAGTATGGCAGAAAAACACTGTTTGATCGTTGTGGGTTATGACAAAGAATAATGTGCAAATATAACTACACTTCATTTATTCCGCAATCAGAAGGACCCTTTTTCCATAATGTAGCACCAATGACGGGGCATCCCAGAAATGTCGGACCATGGCACTTCGTGAACACGTCTCACCATCTTGTGTTTGGCTGACACATGTAAATATTCTAGCCTTGTGACTAACGTATATAATGCCTAAAATCTTGTACGTTAAATACTGCGGAAGTCCAAATTACCATAAAAAATTTCACAGGACGTTGATGTAACTGTGATTGGTCACAGTGGGTACATTATATGCTGGCCGACCACACCAACGGTTGTGCTCGTATCTCGTCCATTTCAGTATTCAGTCTCTAGACCGACCGAAATCTCTTCATTTGCATCATGAAAGAATTTGATCTTTACTTGTCAGCATGGCGACAACGATGACAGAAGAACCTTCTGGGGCAACACGCATCGATGATCCCGAAGCGGATCTTATCCCCAACGGACAGCTCTCGAATGGCCAAGTCGAGATGTCTGCCGGGGAACGATTCCACGTCTTCATTATAGGCAAATGGAAACGTTGAATTGGAAATAGAAGAAAATGGAACACACACGTAGCCGAAGTGAAGAGGACGTTTCGAGAGAGATGTCCTCTTTTCCAAGATGCACTGAAATTGAAACGCCATGCTTTAAGAAATCATATCTTTCTTCTTCTTCTTCCTTACATCATTTCCGCATTTACAGGGTCGGTGCTTCCCAGTCTAGATAGGACAAGTCCAAGCCTGGGCACACAGTGGACCGCCCGGAGTTGACTCGGCTACACTACCGACAGTGTTACTTACACACCGGGAAAGATTTAAGTCGTGGCTACCCATTGATCACCGCAACCTTCATTCTATAACCCGCTGGGTACGAGTGGCGACAAGGGGGATCGAACTCGTGACCCTCCCATCAGTAGTCCGGCACGCAACCGACTAGGCCAACCCTCGCTTGAAAGAATCATCCATGTATCAGATTATTTAAAAGGTTCGCTTTAAATGTGCTCTTTGTTTTTCGACAGCTTCATTCGGTTTTAGATGCTATGAGCACTAAGCGCATGTCAAAGCACAAGCGATAATAGTATCCCAATGTGCATGTTTGCAGCTGAAGGAATATTACTGCTCTGCAATTCGCAAGTTCTCTACCTCGATCAGACACATTCCTGATTTGTGGCTAACGTACAGGATGTCGAAAAATTTTGTACTGGAACTATTCCTGGAAGTCAAAGAATTTCAGTAGAATTATTTTACAGGTCGTTGAAATAACTGTGATTGGTCACAACGTGGATGAATATTGTATGCCCTTCATTCATCTTCTTTAATGTCAAGCATTGCACAAGCCTAATAAGAAAATAACTGTCATAAGCGCTCAAGCACAAACGAGTGTTTAAAACACTCAAACAAGTCACCTTGATCAAGCGAACGATGCCCTTCAGTGTTCAGTTTGTGACCGCCATCAAGTCCAGTCGAATTTGACGGTAATGTCGGCCCCACGTTGCGATCGATTTGTCCGTGATGTTCCGCATGTACAGTGCCTCACGTAATTCATATAAATGAGGGCGGAGATCAACTTCTTTCAAATGAGTGCATGATGTGGCGAAGAACTGTGAACAAAATTGTTGCTTTAGGTGGTATAAACTTTCATCCTGGGATTCAACTGGATGGATTGTTTTCACGACGAACCGTACACTTCACACTACTCCAACCCACTGAACACACTAATCCACGGGGAAAACTATGTGCATTGGGGCCGCTGGGTTCAATCGAAGACACTTCTGCATAAGTGCGTGCGCTTTTTCGACGCACACGCGGCCGTCGCCGTGTCATACTGTGCCTACGCCTAAGCGTCCGCGGTCGCGCGTGCGTGTGTTCGAAAGAGCGCATCCCGAACTTATGCAGAAGTACCCAATGGAATCGATACAGCAAGCTTTATTGCGTGCAGCCAAGATGCAAATGATTGCAACAGAAATTCAATGACGAAATGTGGATTATATGCAAAATAACCTTACTTTATCGGATAGTGCGCTGAAGACGGCAACTTGGCAATTCCTGATTGCCAGCCTTTGGAGACCTCCGTGAACAGCCAACGTCCTCAGTGTATCAGGTAACAGTTCCACGGCACTGGACCTTACCACCAAAGACCAGGGTTCGCTAAAAAAATGGTTACTGAGAGTTAATATTAGCACGCCAACTAAAAAAAATCACAAGGACCACATTAAGCATTCATTTACAGAAAATGATGAACGCACAAATGAACTGAGATTTTTAGTAGAAACGGAGGAAAGCCTTATGAGGGAAATTACAACTAGGATGTATAATAGCATTTCTTTTTGGCTACACATAAACACCTGCAAAAGTAAGGAAGACACCTTAAGAGTGACTATTTGATACATTGAAATTACTGGAACGTAGTTTCCGAAACTGTGCCTAGATACTGAAAACAAGCCCCTTGGGCAAGTTTGGCCCCTGAGTTCACTGGAAATGTCGATTTTTTTACCTAGCTCTTACCCCAAAAAATATATGGCACCAAACATGTTTTTGTTGGTCCAAAAGTATGGTTCATTGTTGAAAGCGCTCTGTCGTTAGTTTTACAGACTTTTTTCAGAAACTAAGATGTTGCTATACCAGAATCGCCTGCTTTTGTGGAAATATGAGACATTTTTTTCGAAAAATTACAAAATTGACTTTTGGTGGGTCCGTACACATCCCGCAATTTTCAGAAAGCACCGAACACGCGAGTGATCAATAAGTTTGTTAGCAGAAACAGATAAGAGTGATATTGGTAGACTTGCAATTAGTATATAGCGTTCCTGTTTGGCTACATATACATACCAGCAAAAGTAAAGTAAACACCATAAAAGCTTTTGGATGTTACGTTTACATGTATATACCTGTGTCTTGGAATGTCCAGAAGCATTCGTATAATGAGGTTCGGAATGACGCCGCTTTTAATTACAACTTCTGGGCATCGTCCTTTGTAGCGCACAAGCGACGTCTGTGTGAACGTAAAGAAACGCTTTCTTACTTTAGGCTTCAACTACCTGTCAGCTACATTCGGGGGAACCACGTTTCCCGCAATTCGCACTTCCCGCAATAGTCATTTCCCGCAACCCCAGTTCCCGCAATTCTCACAGTATATAAATTGCGGGAACTGGTGTTGCGGGAACTGATTATTGCGGGAAGTGATGTTGCGGGAAGTGGGAATTGCGGAAAATGGTTATCGTCCGCTACATTCCATGGTTAATCATTTGAAAATATTGAAATTTTTTTCTTCAAAAAAATCAAAAGGAAGTTCTAAACTATGCTTTCAAATGAACTTTAATTTTTTCGTGCTCTCGATGTTTTAATGTATGCATAAGATACAGTCCTGCGATAAAGTCGATCCTGCGATAAAGATAAAGAAAGATAAAGATAAGATACAAATGAAGTAAGTCAGCCAAGCAATGTATTGTTAAGACCCATCAGTTGGTTTTGTTTTTTGTCGTCAAGCTTATTCATCCTTTCCACATCGTTCAATTTCTATCTGGAATTCATTGCCTTCTCATGTATTCAATGATGATAATATTAATGTCAAAGTGTTTACCCAGTGTCTCACCTCTCTTAACCCCTCCATCCTGGTTCCAAATAGTAATATTCGATAGTGCCAAATATCATAAGTAGTCACATGCGTGTTAGTGCCTATGCCTTCACATGTTTGCATATTCATGCCCAATAAATATGGTAGAAAACGCACAAAAAGCATTTGCGCACAAACACAATACCATTACTTCTAAGTAAGATTGAATGAAGCATTCAGCTTACATACATACATACATACATACATACATACATACATACATACATACATACATACATACATACATACATACATACA
>JACMIJ010002078.1:0-10332 GCA_014805365.1 Koerneria luziae | reverse complement strand
CTCCTTTAAGCTCTAAAATTTGTTTTCCTCATTGTTCAATCGAAAGAAAAATTTGTAACCGTATCCAACTGAGGCACTGTAGACCTGTCGAAGCAACAACATAATGCTTTCACCTGTTTACAGTACCTCATTTGCATACGACTACAATGGCTTATTTCACAAGAACGGGCATGTGCAAATTTGAGACCGACAAAACTTCTATTGTCTTATCACGATAAGCTGTATCGTTGAAACCGGCGACGCTTGTCGCATACGAATCACATACGACAGAAGGAAACTCAGCGCTGTGATGTTAGGAGCAGATTCTACTGAAAGTAGCGCGCAGGAATTATTTCCCAATTAAAGTAGAAATATGACTTTATCCCACAGTTTTCCATGTCATAGAATACAAACCACACCGCGAGCTCGATATTGCCAATTGTTCGAGCAACATACTTTTTATTACAGCGAAAACATGCGATCGATTCCGTCTGCGAGTTCCTTCAAAATGCAACAGGAAATTGAGCGACTGACAGAAGAGTAAGTTTTACACGCTTAAGGAAGGAGCCAACCCATTATTTTGTGTGTACTGCTTGTGCTATGCCTATTACTGTCGCACTACCAAATTTGCCCATCTCTCAATTAGTATGCAAATTTACTGCTTACATTGATTTTTGGTACTAAGCTAATCAGTGTCAAAATGTACTCGCCAAGAGAGATAGCAAACACAAAGATACATGTAATTAGCTGTATTGTTTGAGTCGGCTCAAACAATGGTTAATTTTCGATCAAAATTTAACTATCTACGTTTCCTTGCGTGTGCAGAACATACTGTAGGGCACTATGCCCGAATTCTTCACCATCGCCTATATGCAATGTAAATGTAAAATACGAGCAATAATATCGCATAGTGATGTTCTAAGGGACCACAACGAAAAATTGGTATAATAATGCTCGCACGCGGTCTGAACCTCACAATATCTTTTGACTACTCGGTGCACAACAGTCCAACCGTTTTCGCTAGAGACAATTCTACGATCTACAATCCCGCAGAAAACGGTTGGACTGTTACCGGCTTTTCGTGTCTTGCCGTGTCCAACTAATTGCCGGTAACAGTCCAACAAAAGCCGCCAATAGCCAGCTAATTGCCAACAATTGTCCACAAACATTCGCACCGGCTACGGTCGTATTAGGCTTGGACTGTAGGCAGAAAACGATTGGACTGTTCAGCACTGAGTATCATAGAGCAGAAAGTCGAGCATTGTACACCATAAAAACTTGTTGTTATATTTGGTTGCTCAAACCGACATGGCTTCCGCCGCCTAAATCGCACTTTTCAGTGCCTAAATCTCTTCTGACTCAAAGAATGCGAGTGACATTGGTCGGACGACTTTGCGATGCTGTTCAAACATTGGAAGCTTGCATACAGTTAAATCGCGCTGAGACCAAAGCTAATCTAATTAGCATACAAAAATTGTAACTTTTCGCCGAGTGTTAACAGCTCATTGTGACCCCATAGCTTCACATCACGTTGAGACAACGTAACTTCCAAAAACTTCCGCCGGTCACAAATTTGCATTTCCTTTTGCTCTTATGAGGAAAGCCTTTGTGGTCGTATGCAAATGAGATACTGTGGAAGACCGGCGGAAGAAGGATACAATATTGTGAATAAATGAAGACTATTTTAGTGAATACAAAGGTAGAATATACAAATAAATGAAATAAGTGCTATTTGTTATAAAGGAAAAGTTGGGACAAATCGGTTACGTTCTCTATGTCCTCAAGACCGGCCCTTCTCCCGGATGAGACCATCATCAGAGGATGATCCCGGGCCAAAATACATAGAATGCTGTGAGTTTGCCTTATGAAACGTTCATTAAGTTGAACATACGCACATTTTCAGGGGTCAAATAAGCCGTGAGATGATCGAAGATGAAGACGTCTTTTTGCACAACAAGGAGCTGTTCATTGAACAGCAAACGGAGCTCCTTGTGCGCGATACGATGCATATTCGGCAGCTGATACGAAATCCACACGACAATGTAAACCTTGCCTACTTCTTTTTTTTTCTTAAAGAGGGGAACCTGCGAAATCGTTATTTCGGTATAGTACTATTGTGTATAACAGACTCGCAATTTCTATAAGGGAGCATGCGAGGACTCATGGTTTCCAGCTTCCGTTAAAATTCCTGTGTTTGTTAGGTATTCCTGTGTTATGTAGGTATACTAGACCGAGGATGATGACACGCTGTGTAATGCGTTTACAGTTTTACCACAACCTAAATCTCGTCAACGATGACGATGCGGAAGAACAGTCGTCTTTGCGCGGACGATCCAAGTTATACGATCTAAAGTTGCGGGCTGCCGCACTAGGCAAGAATGAGTATGTTCGGTTTTCCTTATGACTTTCTTCGATAATGCAAAAACGCTATAATCCGAATGCAAAATGTTTAGCACCCGCAAATTGAGTAACCTATTTGGAAGGAAAAAAGCGAAGAAGAGCATGCACCAAGGTATACTGTTGGCTGCAGTTGGTTCTCTTGGGGTACAGTCACTAAACGAAGAAACTACAACCAGTGCTGCCGAAGGAGCATGTACGGTACGTGTTTTGCTCAAAAGAACAGTTTGGCTAACCAATTTTTATATCGTAGCTTGTTACGGCATACGTACTATTGTAATGTCTGACTCCGCTCTATACAAATATCCGACTGTCACATTTTTGAGCGTGCTCAACTTTTTCAAAGTTCACAGCAAGTTTAAGAGTGTTAAATGGCATTTGATTGTGAAAAAATTGAATGCTTTCGCAAATTGTGTCATTGGCAAGAAACATACCAATAAGATATTATCATTGCGACAGTCGGATATTTGTACAGAACGGAGACAGATATGCCAATAGTGAAAATTGGAACGCATTTCCTTCTTAGTAAGACAACAAAGAACTACATATAGGTCTATAGCACTCGATCTTGCAGTGTTGGGCAAATTTGAGATCGGTAGAAGTTGTTGTATAGTACATGCATGTCTGTTTAGTCTATTTCAAAAATTTCGTGAATTGACTACAAAAACACAAATGTTTCCAATAATGGTCACATTCAGAAAATACCGCCTCATCGTCTTTCGGCTATCGCCGAAAGTGAGAACAGCGAATCAGCGCCTACGTCTCCACATCCGTAGATATACGAAAACACATAATGATGATCCGTGGCATATCACTTTTTTCACTATGCTGTATTGGATTCCTATTGCACCATTGTTCTAGAAGCAACTTGTTGCCAGCGCTATCAGGGTGCGGGATTCCATGAGCGTACAAACAAAAATCTCACATAGTTTACCTACAGAAATGTCAGTTTGTGCGCTTGTGAGTTGTGCGCTCATGAGTTCGCCACCTATCAGCCTCGGTAGCAAACAATTCGTTTTCAATAAGCTTTTCAGCAACTTTTTACAATAACTTTGGCTTATTGTTAGTACCAAAGGTCACTGAAAAGTTCATTTGAAAGAGAGGAGTTTACTGCTGCGGCAGGAGTATCGTGGACTCAAAACGTGGTGTCATTTTTCTTCGTTTGCCTTACGATGGTGGCAAAATACAAATATGAAAGAGTTATTCTAATAAACTTATTGAATTGCCTGTTCAACATACATTAATGCACTTGAAAATGGCAGAAAGTTTCACGGTTCTCGCCTACTTAAGCTTTGTTTTCAGTGGGCGGCTGGAATGGCAGCCAGAGGTGGGCATTGGAGTAAAAACTGGAGGGTAAAGATCATATTCAAAATTGGGGCCCTATGCAAGTGAGTTTGCATACCGGCGGATTCAGCATGCTATGAGCGAGCGCGTTTTATCCTTCGTACTGAGTGGTGAATCCCAACCCAACCAAGGCGTCATCCCTTCTGGGTCGGCAAATGGTAGTGACAGTTTCACGAAAAGTAAGCGGTCTGGTGAAAAGTTGGGCACACTTAAATGCCCAAAAGCGTCCTCGCTCCCTTGGTGACCACCCCACAGGCTATGAGGCCTTAAATCGGGAGTACTTTACTTTTTTTACTGAGTTGCGGCATCATTAAACCGACTAAATGCGCTTTATTAATAATGATTTGCTATATTTCCTAACATGCTTATGTTCATTCTTATCAAAAAGTTAAGTAAAGTTCTCCCGAATCAAGGCCTATTCGCCTGCGGGGGGTCCCGAAGAGGCCGGGACACGTGGGACATATTATGTCCGGAGTTGTCCAACTTTTCGCCAGACCTATTACTTTTCGTGAATATCACTTCCAATTGCCGACCCCGGAGGGATAGCACCTTGGTTGGGTTGGGACGGTGATTCTTATCAAAACATCATATTAACTAAATACATGTATATAGACCCAAACTTTTCAATTTTAATTAATTTGTCACGTTGCACATCGCTGAGCGAACTTTTCGCATCGGAATGGAATAATGACGACTTAATATCGTCTATGGTAAAAGGCATCTAAAAGTGGACTGCAATTATTTCATTTTTCTGCTTCATTATCTAGCGGGGCGCAACTCATTGCTGAAGGCGTATGACTTGTTGGCGTGTACAAAGCATACTCTTGGAATATCTCGCTCCGTTCTGTACAAACTTATCTGAGTGTTGTCGTATCGTAAGACATCTAGCCTGTGTATATTCAAATTTGCTAACAAAGTTAAATTTTTTGAATTTTTAAGGCAAAAATTTTAAAGAAAACGGCATGAGCAGCAAGAACTTTGATTACGTTAGCAAAATTGAACATATAACGGCAGTCGGGAACATGTGTGTACAGGACGCAATCAGGTATTCTAATAGTACTTTTACATTACGGCTACTCCTGCTATTGTCCTATTTTGCATATTCAATTTATCTCTCTATAAGATATACAGTAAGTTTTTGACGTTGGTATGCTTCATCTCGTTTGCTTTGAATAAGTCCAATCCAATATAAGAAGTCCAGGAGGAGTCAATACTTTTTTTTTCAAATATTGTCCGATTGTTTTCCCTATTGCCTTTTTTAAAGAAGGCCGAAAACCGTCATTTCATTCGTAAAGAATGTGTTCAAAACAAGTGTTTTATTGACCCGCCACTTTCGTGTTCAGGGAATGCACATAAGCAAATTCCTCGGTAAGCTGACGGTTTCTGGCCACCTAGTCGAGATACAAATAGCTAAATGCATTGCGCATGAAGCAGTTCATAACGTTTCAATTCTACCGTAACCATGGCACTTGCCCACACAACTGGGATTCCAACTCGTGTTCATAGAGTAAACCGAGAAGATATCCAACACCATTGGATTTGGAGGCAAAATGGTGGGAAATACCCCTACTTAAAACCCTTTTGCCAGTAATGAAACCATTGTAAAGGAACCGAAAATGTTGGATAGCACCCTATCCTGTACGAATTTCGGTTTGTAGGTACACCTCCTCCATCTAATTTTTGACTTCTCCATTCCACCTTTCTATTCTATGATCGTCTGGCTTGCGCTATTTATTACAAATAGTACGGACTTCTAAGGTTCAGACAGCAAACGCATTTGGAAGATGTTCCTGATGAACGTAACGCAACAGCGGTAAAATTCAATTATTCCCTGTGTAGCATAAATTACGGGACGTTCCCTTAAACACACAAAATCACTTGCGCACAAACTATGACGTAAGCTAAACAGTAACACGAGTCTCAAATTATGCTCAATTTAGAACCAGAAATTAAAATTGATGTCAACTAGTTGCTTACTGACTGAAATATAAAGGTTGTGCGCTTCTGGGATCGCCCCTAAATTACAGTGTGCGCAATAAAAAATATTCCCATTTTGTTGATGATTGCTATCGGAATACGTCGTTCTCGTTCCGTACACATATCCAACTATTGCGGTATATTCAAATTTGTCAACGTATTAAAATTTTCGCAGAACATAGCAGCCTCGCAAGTATGTGAAAGCATTGTATGGAACAGAGTCAGTTACTCTAACAAACGTTGTCAATATTCGGCAAATGTTGTTTCAGGCACATACTCAATATGCAGCGTCTCCTTGGGCTCATGATTGTGTTCGTATTATTGGAGAATGTCGTTGTCGTTATGTCATTTTTGGCAGACGACGCAAGTGAAAGTTTTGTCAGCAAGGAGCAGGCGATCGAGAAGCGAAGGTTTCCGAACAGGCTACCGAATATTATCGTTCAAAAGCCGTTGGAAAAACGCCGAATCGGTGAGCCTTTGTCATACATCGGTCATGGAACAAGTTTGAAAGACAATGACCAAATATCATAACTTTTGCAATTCAAACCACTCCTACACCACTACCCGCATGCAAAATATGTAATGTACTTAAAACGGGAGTTAATAAAGGAATTATAAAGCGGATATGAAAAAAACTTAATCTAAGCGCCGAGTGTGCAAAACAATGTGGTTAACAAAGGTTACAGACTATTAGATACAGTCAAGAGGCAAACACCTTGATGTGCATAGAATATGGTATTTTCCGGCAAAACCCCTTTGGTTTCGGAAGCATAGTGCGAACTCCTTTCCCCCCCCCTCCCCAAACCTCAAAGAACCGAAATTTTGGGCACCCCTAGAATTTTCGGCCCACGGGTACACTCCCTCCCCCATTTATTACTACCTTAACGCCTTAGTTTTTTATTCTGTGTCCATGTGTACCGCCTGTCACTTTGGAGATTTGTGCACATACAGATCAATGCTTCCGTTGGAGCCGAATATTCAAGAAAAAGTAGATGCTTATGAAAGAAGGATAAAGCGCTTAAGAATTAGAAAAATGTTCAAATATGAAAGGCAAAATGTATTTTTGGTGCTCTCACTTTTGTCTCTCAATTTTATGGCACTTTGAAGTGCTAACAATAAGAAACGCAAATATTACAATTAGACATACGACATTTTTAATGGTGTCTTATTGTTAGGTAGTAGACGAACGCGGCGCTTCTAATATTAAGGTAAACGGGTGCCTTTGCGTTATCAATAATGCACGTTCTTCCAGGTCTTCGTCTTCCGAATCTAATTTACATGCGGAACGAACAAAAGAAAGCTGTGAACCAGCAGTGGATGCCATTCTTTAATTAGTTGCGACTCTTTATTATAAATTGTTTATATGGTAGTTCTTGTGTTTACAATTACTATTACATGTCCAAAAAATACCCATTGCGACAAAGGGTTGCACCTAATACGACTTTTCAATTGCGGAGTCTGTAGCACTTACCATCACTTGGTTGTTTTTCTTACTTTGGCGTATCGCCCGTGATAGTACGGCGAAAAGTTACAATTTTTGTCGGCGAAAAGTTACAATTTTTGTACGCTAATTAGATTAGCTTTGGTCTCAGCGCGATTTAACTGCATGCAAGCGTCCAATGTTTGAACAGCATCGCAAAGTCGTCCGACCAATGTCACTCGCATTCTTCGAGTCAGACGAGATTTAGGCACCAAAATGTGTTATGTAGGTAGCGGAAGCTATGTCGGTTTGAGCTCCCAAATATAACAACAAGTATTTATGGTGTACAATACTCGATTTTTTGCTCTACGTCAGTAAAAACATATTGTGAAGTAATACTATAATAACAATTTTCTGAAACGAATAAGAACGAATTGCAACAACTTCCCAACTGTATACACAACTGTGGAATTATTGGAATATCGGAATCCATTCTGTATAAATATCTCACTGTCAACCTCTAAGCGATCATGAGGTTGTGAAACGGTAGAAACCTGCGAAAAATTTGAATACTTTAGCAATTTAGTATAATTGAAAGAAATCTAACAGTAAGATTTGATCATACAGTGACAATCGGATATTTGTACAGAACGTAGTCAAATATGCCAATAGAAGCCATTATTTATTTGTTCCGCAACCAGAAGGGCAGCCGATTGCATTCTTCCATCGGGAAACATCAACGAAAGCCCATCTCAGAAACGTTAGGCCAAGGTTCTCGGTGAACTCGCCTCTCTATTTCGTCCTTGTCCGCGATTGTGCTCGTATGGCGTCCATTCAAGTATATGGCACGTCCAGATTACTCCCGGCATCTAACTGATCTTCGCTGCCCATTGCCATTTCTTGTTCATGGCTCTCACACGAATATCCGGGATCGAGACAGTCCTGTACAGCCACTCGTTAGTCCTGTGGTCTAGGAGCGTGACACCAGCCATCTTTCTCATCATCTTCCTCTGTGACACTCCAAGTTTCTTTTGTCGATCTCAGTGCCCAGGCTTTGCTCCGTAAAGCATGGCTGGCTCCACACACGACGTGAACAGTCGGCGCTCGAGGTCCATTCCGACTGGCCTCTTCGGGAAGAACTCGTGGAACCGGTTGAAACTCTCACACAATGTCGGCCGATCTCGACGGCGGGGTTTCTGTCGAAGAGATCCTCTGGCCGAGGTAGATGAAGCTCGTAAGCGTAGGAGAGCCGACGAGGAGCACCAGGTGTGGTTGGTCATCAAAACGGTCTTTTTTGGTGGTTGATGGTGAGATCGGCTGCGTGACTGGCCTGTTCGACTTCGTTCAGCATCCTGGAGGCCTCCGTAGGCGAGTGGGCGATCAGGACGATGTCGTCGGCGTATCGCAGATGGCGGAGACGGACACCGTTAACCTTCACACTCATGTTGGACCAGTTGAGCCCACGGAAGGCCTCCTACAGCACTGCGGCAAAGAGTGCCGGCGAAAGACAATCGCCTTGCCTGACACCTCTGCAGATCGTGACGGGCATCGTGGTCGAGCCGAAGCAGATGCCCTCCTTGGATGTGATGCGATGTAGAGAAGCCCTTTCGGAAGCCCGCCTGTTCAGGGGGTTGGTTGAAATGCAGGCGTTTCGTAGCTGGTGGAGACGGATTCCATAGTAACCTATCTTTGGTTATTTCAATGCATCCTAATCATAAGCTAGAAGAAAAGCGAAGACTTGCGTTTCTATGAATGTTCAAACACATACTATGTGTTTACTATGCAAGCTATCACAGCATATTGCTTCCGCCTGTCTATATGATGTGGAGAGAGTCCAGCTTCCGCTGGCCTCAAATGCGCATATCCCTGTTTCATAGCGAGTAAATCGTTTGTTAGCGTATGCAAATTAGATAAGGTAGACCGGTGGAAGTATCATGCTGTGTGACTCATTTGCATACCACAGATGTATTATATTTCATTATCAAAAACAAAGAGATATGCAAATGTAAAAACGACAGACGTAACACTGACTCAATGCATTGTGGTATGACAATACACATATAATGTTTATTTAAGAAAGGAATGCTTCTGTTTCTTAAGTAAGTGAAATTTGTGCAATTTTGACACACTAATGAAACATTTTACATTGTTTTACATCAATCACGAGTTATTTAATATCGTCATGCAGAAATTTAAAGGGGTCAGGAAACCACGAACCCACCGAGGAGGAACTTGCTCATGCATACATTCCCTGAACACAAAAGTTACGGGGGTTGATAACATATTCACTTCGGACGCATTCTATGCAAACAGCGGTTTGGGGCCGGTTTTCACTACTTGGAATACTTCTGTTGTTTAGAGGTGGCATCCGGTCGAGTAGCGTCGATGGGTACCCGATGGTGCCTTTCACGTGTTGTTGCCTTCTTGAGCTCCGTTTCAGTTGCTGTCAGATTCTTCACTTGAATAACATCTGGCAAACCGCTTCTCGTTTTCGAGTGCTTCCTGAAAACTTGAGCATAAAGCTGTTGTTGTTCGAAAACCGAATTATTCAGCCTCTGTAGCAATAGCACAATTTTGTAGTGAAAGGAGTATTGAGCTGTAATTAATTGTCAGTTGCACATTTTTGTGATCTCACAATAAGACACAGATGACACGGAGCATTTGTCGAAGGAAGGATAGTATGTCTTGGTAAGTTGGCAAGAACATTATATTCATTTCACATCACATGATAATTGGTGCCATTACTACGTAGAGTGACAAATGTATTATATTTGCATGTGACAGCCAATAAAGTGATTATATATTTTAAGTAATAGTTTGATAAAGCATAATAAAAAGGTTACTGTATGTTACTATTAAAAAAAGGATGCCACTGCATATTATTTAACCGTACTTTATTTGTATACGATTACAGTGGTTTCTTTTGCATGTGTTGGAACATATGGAAACCTTGTGAGGATGAGGGCATATGCGAATTTGAGACTGGCAGAAGTTTCACCGCTTTATTGATAGCATACTGCGATGTCTCCGTGAATGTATGTATTCGGAGAAACACTACCTTGTAGGTGAAGAGTTGTGAGGTTTGGGTTTTTTGCTCGATGAATATTCGGCAGGTGGTTTAGTAGGCGGCAAACTTTCGGGTAGCTTTGGTGGTGAATCTGATTGCTGAAAAATATTATATGTACATATATGTAGTTACACGCTATTTTTTCTGA
>JACMIJ010002077.1:0-10335 GCA_014805365.1 Koerneria luziae | reverse complement strand
TGGTGTCCCATCAACCCAATACTTGTTTCCGGAACTATCACATTTCATTCCGATCCAAAAGTTGGGGTACAACTCATCTGGCAAGGCTTCTTTGAGCGCGTTGTTTTCCTGAATAAAACACATTTGCGAAACATCTTTGGCTAGGACCTATGCCACTAACAATAAGATACCTTGCCAACAAAAGAAAATAGGGAACGAAAAGATAATGTGCTGAGGAAAACTAGAGCAAAATGCACATGTACACTTTCCTTTGCTTCCTCTGTCAGTTTGAACGACACAGCCCGATTTCATATGTTATTCTCACAGATGCATGAAATACGTCTTTTCATGTCAAGAATGGCTACCGTAAACCGTACCTCGACAGAATGTATTGACGCTAATTCGGCGCCGTCCACGTGACACTCGTCGCGCGCCTCACCGAATTCATACTCCGCCAGGTCGATACGCACACACTTGTGTCCGAAGAGATTGGTGTAGCCATGTGGGCAGAGCGTGGACTCTCCTGTTCACAGCGTTTATTTAGAGCATACAGGCCTCAAGTTTTGAGTATTTAAACACTCTTCGGTGTTTAAGTGTTTATAACACTCACAATCAGCTTTTCAATAAGATTACGAAATACTTAACACTGAAAAAGATGAGTGTTTTGAATACTCAAGCACTATTCAGGCTTTTTAAGGCCTATGTTTCTCTGAGTATAAGCTCAAGCGAAACATACCCGGAACCATGCAAATGGAATACATGGTGATGTTCTTGTCTACGGCTCTCCATTGGCCGTTAGTGGCCAGCTCGTATCCACTATGGTCCATGCATCCGATCCATTCTAAAATACCCAATTACTAGTGAATCAGGTATTTCAATTGCTATTAGAATACCTGACTCTGTTACGTACAAAAATCCATCTAACTTATGAAAATCGTATTGTTATGATTCTTCTCCATTACACAAAGTTGCTAGCAGATTCAGATTTTCGCGCCTTTATGCCATTGCATAACCGATGAAGCTGCTATGAACGGTCATTTTAGTAGTCCATTGCCCTACTCTAGTGTGACCATTACCTTCAGGATCAATGTTATTGTAGTTGAATGGCGAGAAATCATCCCAGTGCAGGAATTCATCTGATCGATCACATCCCAATCCGATCCAGTAGTTGGCCGGCATCGGGGCTGCGTTCAACAGCTCTCTGTTTTCCTGTAAAACGTTCATGTGTTTGCTAATTATCTCCTTTATGGTTGCTATCTTCACCTTTCCAAGGACTCCCCGGGCAAGCAAAATACCTTTAACACGAGGAACTTTATTTTTGCTTTGTCTATCCACGAAAATGTCTTCATTGTGGTTATGATCAATAGAGTTTTACGAATAGCTGTACAAAGAAAGCTGAAGCTCGTACTTCGGCCGAGTGAATCGATGCGAGATGTGCATAGTCGTTCTGGCAGTTGACGACGGCCATGCTGTGACTCGACTTTTGGAGCACATACTTGACACACCGATCGCCAATCAAGTTATAGTGCTCCGGGCAGCGGAATCCACTGTCTCCTGAATATTTGAGTGCTTGAAACACTCATTTTCTTCAGCGTTAAGTATTTTGTAGTCCTATGAATAGAGGAAATGAGTGTTGTAGCACTCAAACACTAAGAATAAGAACTTCCTAAACACTCAAAATTTGAGAGCTATATTTCTGTACGTAGACAAATTTGCTTCTGTAGGACCATAGAATTTACGTAAAGGAGGATCAAGCGTTAGCAAATCGCTATAACGATTACGAGATGACTTCCAAAGAAGCATGCTTACCAGATGTAAGGCCGAGGAAACAGGCAATGAGGAGGAAAACTGCTAGCATTGGGATGGGCACTGTGCTCTTTTGTTGGTTGTCCTCATTATATACCCAATCGTGCATGTCTACTGATAAGCTGTTTGAGCGATGTCACCCAGCGCACACACTACTAAATGGTGACGTCATGAGAGAGAGTTCAATGTGGCCATTGGAAGTTGAGCCGTGTGTGTATAGGCACAGGTCCATGAAAAAAAGAAAAAGAGTGTTGTAAACACTCAACCACTATTGAGAGTTGTTTACGACTTCTTTTTCTCTGAATATTTTCAGAAATGTGCATTGCACCTTTGTTCTTTAAAACATCTCTTCGGCTAAATGTGCAAATTAAACAACTGCATCGGAAACGGTGTGATGAACTGCTTTTCGTTAATCATGAGATACCAAGCAATGGCAAGCTGATATGTAGCTTTGAATACAAACAATGACAAGTTTTTGAAAAGTAATGTTTCTTATTGATCTCTTTGAAAGCAGCTGTGTTGTCCATACTGCTGTTGAGAACGAAAATATGCGTTCTCACGGCTCGTTTAATGTACACCACATTATTATTGGCTTACCTGACTCCGTTCTGTACAAATATCCGACAGTCACTGTAAGACCTAATCTTATTGTTAGGATTGTTTCCAACTACACAAATTTGCCATTTATTCAAATTCTCGTAAACCTATGCCTTTCACAGCCTCGTCAACCAGCTATGAAGTGTGAAAAATTTCAATACACATATAAAATTGAAAATGTAGCTACAGTCGGATATTTGTATGAAACGAAGTCAAGTATTCCAATAGTATGTAGATTGTGTTCTACAGTGTTCGCGTTCAAGGGTACACTGTAATGCTCGAATTGGGCGGTCATTTCTATGGTTTCTGCTTCTGGTTCTCATCGAACAGACATCACACTTTCTTATCTTTGTTGATAAGAGAAAATTCCCATTGGCCTTTCATCACTTTGATCGGCTTTTTGCACGGTAGATGTTACCCGGCCTCACACTTTTCGGCTAACACCACCTTGGTTTCAGAATCAAAAAAGAATGCCCTAAATGAACTAATCTTTTAGTCACTAATGCAACCAACGTAAAAACAAAATGTTGAACACCTCCTATGAAATTCGGTCTGTACTGTTCGAATACCTTAATATTTTTTGCATGTCTGACTTCGTTTTGTACAAATGTCCGATTCTCACGATATGATCAAATCTTATTGTCAGGTTTTTTCAATTACACGAGTTTACCAAAGAATTCAAATTATTCAGTAATGTAGGCAGTGGAAAAGAGCCAGGAATGTTGGACACCCCCTTTACAAAATTCGGACCGTAGACCCCTCAATTTTTGACTCCGGTATTCTCATCGTCTCTCGACCATTAATATCTGCTTATCCAGTAATTAAATATGATGTTATTATTTTCAACACTTTTAGAATGACGTCATACATCATTGTTAGACGCAGTGGTTGCTCGGTTACCTCAAACTTATAGCACCAGTTAACCTTATTCCGCATCACATTTGAAAGGAATGTTCATGAAAATTTGTTTGTTATTGCTCAAATCTCAAAAATGACGCTGGTTTTGCTCAAAATCAGCTTCCACTTCATAATGTGATCTTTGATGAAGTGGCATAATGCGCACTTGGCACAGTGCCAATCGTGTCATCGATTGCTTCCTGTGCATTCCCTTGGAGGACGTAGCTCCCTCTGGCACTTCACATTCCACGCTCCTCCCGCATTTGGGCGCCATCTTTTTGGCGCTACATAATCTATGCCCCTCCTCCTTTTTGGGCGCCAAAAAGGAGCATAAAAGGAGCAAGCTTTGGCAGTTCAACCAGTATTCACTGTGTCGTGTCTCCTGCTCTCTGATGTTGGTCGTTCTGGTGGTGTTCATCGTCTTCTACTGGTGGATCATCGCTACTCCGTCTTCGGGATCGTCTACTCCGGCTGGTGTGGTCCGACTGGGCGGAGCTTCATCCAACACGGTGTCAGCGGCGGTTGCTGTGACGGAGCTCTCTACACTTCGGTGTTGCACGAGAGCTTCAATACGGTGACCAAAGCGACTCGGAGTGTTCGGATGTTGTTGCTCCGTCAGTTGTGCCTACGCCGGGCGTTGGGTCGGTGTGGTGGACGTCTCGTGTTCTGCTTGACCGTCCCCTCCCCCTGTCCTTCCTCTGGAGCGTTGCTGCTTCCCTAAGCTAAGTGCGGTGGGCATGTGAATGTTCACTTGGCCGTGCCTACCACTTTGTCCCACTCCCTCCTGCTATGTTGTGGGAAATGAGGATTGTGGGAAGTGGTGACCGTTCTTCATTCGTTCTCCCCTATCTCCCTCTTCCCTACCTGCTCAGTCTCTCTCGATGTGGAAGTTTTAGGGTGGATTATGTTTGTGTTCCACCTTGTTCCTTCTGCGACTGGAGAGCTGTTGCTGGTTGGATTCCAACGAGTCCACATCTGGTAGCCCCATCGAATGATGGGCGGCACTTGTTGCCGGTGCTACTCATTGATGCTGACGCATTAACGAACGGTAGTAATGAATTTTGTTGGTTCCCTTCGGGGAGGCGAAACTATGCCCGTTTGAATGCTGGTCAATCGTATGTAATAGTAATAATAGTAATAATTTATAGTAAGAATAATAATAATAATAATAAATTTAAAAAATTTAGAATAAGAAAAAATAAGAACAATGATTAAACAGTATTGCAGTTTTCATTTTAAAAAAATCACTTGGCACACTTGTGAACCTTGTTTGGGTTTCAGATTGTTTTCTCAATGAAAATCGGGTTTTCAGATCTTTAGTTCTTCTGATTCAAAAGTACACATGGTTACAAGAAATAGCTTACTTTGTTTTATATACTAGTAATAGGACGAGCAATACACAATACATAAATAGCAAGATACAATTGGCATACCTGAGCACGTTCTGTCGATTTTCACAGTATGAACGCATCTTATTGTTAGGTTTCTTTCCAAGTACACAAACTTATCGAAGAATTCAAATTTTCGCAAACTTCTACCGGCTTAGAACCTTGTACACCTGCAATGAACTGTGCATTCACCAAATTTATAGCAACAGTTGGACATTTTTACAGAACGGAGCTAGATATGCCACCATTATGTAGCTGACGTAGCTCATTAATATTGGCAGTGTTACCAAAGGTAAATTGATTTATCGGTAATGGTATCGTTGAGCATATGTAGTTTTACAATAGAAGATTGTTCGTTGATTACTAGTTGCTGCTGAATGTCGCGTGCCACTGACGAGCGCCCGTTTCCGATCCGGTCAGATGGACAACCTTCATCGCGTTGCCCGTGATCGAGAAGAAATTGTCGATGGGAGAAGCTCGGCTGAGGCTGGAATAGATAAAACTTGTTGTTAGCATAACATGTCTTCTTATTGTTAGGAATTTTTATGATAACTGTCTCACTTACGAAACTCCTCGTCATACCGACGCAGTGCAATTTCCACCGGTCTTAAGATTTACATACCAATTGTTATCGCTACTCTGGCCATTGCTATCGTATACAAATTAAGTACTGTAGACCGGCGGAAGAAACTCATTTGGGACACAACCAAGAAACAATATTTTCGATTTCGCTGCAAGTTCAGCCAGTCAAGAAACGCATAGTCAATGTGTTAGCAAAAACGTTCACATCATGCAAAGACATTGTACTATTGGAATATTTGACTCCGTTCTGTACAAATATCCGACTGTCGGTATATATCCAGTTTTATAAACGTATTCGAACTGTTCACAGTTAATTACAGCTTGAAAGCATGGGAGACGGTTGGATTGCGCAAAATTTCAGTACTTTGGCAAATTATCGCAATTGGAAAGAAACCTAACAATAACATACCGTTATAAATCGACAGTCGGATATTTGTACAGAACGGAGTCAGGTAAGCCAATAGTAATGTGTACTACTTTGTGTTTGTATGCGAATGAGATACATAAGACCGGTGATAATAAAGCGCTGTGATCGGAGCGAGCAACATGCTATGCTATTCCTACACTGCAATTGGATCGGTATCAGTGAGTCCGTCGTAGAGAGCGACAATATCGCCATTTTGCAGCTGCAGTTCCGTGAACTGCAGGACTACGCTCTTCCCGGCCGTCGCAGTGATGTGATACTCGCAGCGGATACCACGGGATTTCGATCCCGGATACTCGGGAGAGAAGATCTGCAAGAGGTGTTCAATGTACATGCTTGATTAACAACTGTTTTTCTCTTGCGAAATGACGGTGTATCTTACAATTAGTAATATAGGAATTGCGAAAAAAAAAGACAGTTTTTCATTGTGGTAGAAATGGATGTGTGTAAAAAAGCACCAATATCTGTGGACGGGGCAAGCAGATAATTTGTTTTGAATCGTAAAGTCTACATAAAGTGGAAGCCCACTACAAATAGACAGTTCGTTTCAAACATAATACAGTAACTAACGGTAAGAACCAAATAAAACAGACAAAGAAACAAACTTCTCCCTGTCCCTGGAATTCATTATTGGCGGGGCAAGGCTGAGGCTTCGAGCAGATGTATGGCAGTTGAGTTTGATCGCATTCCGTGGACATCCATCTGCCCTGGAGGTCCCGGGTCTGCATCAAGCCGCATTTGCCGAAGATCGAATTTGGCATGCCTGAGGGCATATACTTTGGGTCAATGCACCGGAACTTCTACCGGGTCTCAAATTTGCACAGGTTTTTTTTGTTTGTTTTAGAGAGCGAAGACTTTGTTCTTGTGTGCAAATTAGAAGAAGCAAGACGCTGTGGTAAAGGTAATATTTTCACGTTAACACGCCCTTGGTCTTATCGTTACAAGACAATCATAGGCCTCCTACCTAACAATAAGATCTCTTGTTTTTTAATGTCACCTTAATTGAACAATGTTTCACAGCTTCTGTCTTCACATCTCACATCACGATCAGCTTGATGTTCCTAGATTCACAGTGTTTTGATGCTGCCGATATACCACCGGTCTAAAAATTTGCATATTCCTTTGTTCGTTCTTCAAATTCCTTTGTGTTCATATGCAAATGAGGTATGCAGATTAGACCGGCGATCATGACACGTTGTGATCAGTGTATGGAACCACAGTGTTTTGATTGTATTATTTTGTGTTGATCCGGAAATGCCTATATCACATTTGTTCTTTATAATAGCTCTTTGTCTAAATATGCAAATGAAGCTACTATGTCGGCGGCTGTAAAATGCTGTGGAACGTGCTGTGCCTCTACAAGAAAAATTGCTACCGCGGCTTGAAAAAGAAACCGTAGCTGACCAGAATCGTAGTTTGTGTAGTCGAGTGGTGTACCATCGGACCAAGTGACCGTCTGGTCCGATCCCGCCATTTGGAATCCGATGTTCACTCCGTCCACCATTCGATTGCTTACAGCAGTACGTCGAAGAAAGTCGTTCGACTGAATCGTTTTGGATTTTTACTTACTGAACGTCGCAATTTTACATTTCTCACTTGTTGAAGAATTTAGTGAGTCCAATACAATGTAGTAGCGATGTTTAGGCAGACGACGAGGTGTTTTGACCTACCGTTTGGGAATGAATGGAGACGAGATGCGCGCTGTCGGTCTGACAGTCGGCTTCCGCCTGGTTCCAAGTGGCCGTCGTGGTGATCACTCGCATGCAGCTCTGATCGGCATCCTGGAGGTCGTAGCCGATGCCGCATGCGGTTCCCGTGTCAGCGGCACCTGGACAGTTCACAGTAACTGACAATAAGACCACTTATAAGGCAGTGTCGCTACCGCCGGTCCTAATTGTAAATTTACATATGTTTTAGAGGACGAATCCTTTATTGCATGCAAGCTAGATACTGTGGACCGGCGCAAGCAATATGCTGTTCGCAGTACAATATGCTGTGAACAACATATTGTTAGTACGTGTACTATCCACAAAAGTGAATTGTACGCATAAATAGCACTCTGAACCGTTTTTTTTTTGTTGACAAAGGAATAAGCAATATCGGTGATCACAAAAAAAAAACAAATATACTTTTTTTCTCTTATATACTACTAACCTTCCATCATGCACACCGGGTACACCCAGTAATCGGTGGGCATCAGCTGCCAGGAACCATCAGAGAATAACTCGTATGACTGGTAGTTGTCGCAACCATCATTTCCTGGATTGCAAAAACTTTTCCAGATAAAATGCGCAGTTCTTTTATTTATTGAGTCAATCTGAGTAGTTGGTAGTAAAATTGACTGTGTGAGAACATTCGCTAACAGTTTGACAGGAGTAGTCATTTTTGTTTTGCCTATGACCTATTTTCCAGAGATCTTCACTTCCTATGATCACCGACGAAATCAACATGTAAAGATTCTCGTACCCATATTTGTGTAATCAACCGGTGTTCCATCAACCCAATACTTTTGTCGGTTCGTCTCATTGCATCGCAGGCCGAACCAGTAGCCATAGCCGTAATGCGGCTTGCCGTTGACGATGGCCATGTCCTCCTAGAATGTGCCGATCAATTTCTTCTTTGCACCATTTCCGCACAGCATTTTGAGAAAGTGAATAACTTCCGCTGGTCTTAAATTTGTATATGTACATATATTTTTGTTCAAGAAAGCAAATCCGTTGTCACTATAGGTAACGTAGACCGGTGGAAGTAACATACTGTGTTCTGTTTATATAATAACAAGGGGTCTTTGCCTCCAGTCTTAATGGGACTGACGCCCTAGCCTGGAAACCCAGTTGACAGCCCCGAGTCAACTTGGCTACCGCACTAATAACATGTGAGGTCTGGTCCTTCCCCCCTATTATGCGTCCATTGCTAGTGTTTTGCTGGTCGAAGCATTTGCTGGAGAGCCCAATGTAGTGTGCGCTCTCCGGCAATCTATGGATTGCGAGTGGTTGGGTTGACAGGCCGAAAACGTGCTAGGGATTATGTAATCAAAGTTCACTAGCGAAGAAATAGAATGCGCACGAATTTTTGACAACGCACACTAGTACTATTAGCAAAATTACCCATCACTTTTCCCGTAGTTACAATTGCTTGGCGAATTGTAAGGTCTCTTCTCACATACGCAATAACCCTGCATTTTGATGGTCTTAGAGTGTTATAAACCTCTCGTTTTTTTGAACCGGATGCTTCTGGCCAGCATAACTAACAATAAGAATGGAAAAAGTAAAGTAAAAGTAAAGTTCTCCCGAATCAAGGCCTATTCGCCTGCGGGGGGTCCCGAAGAGGCCGGGACACGTGGGGCATATTAAGAATGGAAAACGGGGAACTTATAGGATTATTCGAGGTCTATTTTTCTCGAATTGTAAGTTGGTAATTTGTTGGGATCCACCGCCTGCATATTGGACCACATATTAAAGCAAACAACTGATGATGAAGGAAACATATTGTTAGGTGGACCTCTAGTGAGTGAATCGAGGCGAGATCCGCTCCGTCATTCTGGCACCGGACCCGGCACACTCCCCAAGTGCACGTTGTCGTCCCCGGGTATCCGATGCACTTGGTACCGAACATGTTGTTGTAGCCATACGGACAGAAGACCGCCGACGAGGCGCCTGACAACGACGAGGAATCAGAGAACGAAAAGTTGAGATCAGCGATGGCAAACATAACAAGGTGCTATTCACGAAGGCACTTCACAACATGTTGAAGCAGAGATACTTCCGCCGGTCTCAAATTTGCATATTACTCGGTATGCACATTGAAGCCTTTGTGATCGTATGTCAATTATGTGCTGTAGACCGGCGGTAGCCACAAACATGCTGTAAATTCGAATCTTCGACGATCAATGCAAACCATTCACTAATATAATACATATGCATTATCCTTAATAAATTAAGAACATTCCAACACTAAAACATATAAGGAAACTAACAATATGCACTTACCATGCAGTACAACGGCGAAGAGCAAGAGAATAGCTGTGAGCATAGCGGGGAAAGGAGAGTGTCCATGGAGCAGCAGGCTGATAAGGTAAGCCGGATCGCGGAAGTGTTGGGCATGTGCGCTCTCTCTCTCATTGTGCTGCGAGAGTTTCTCGCTTTTTGCACTGGGAAAGTTCGTAATCCTAATGACCAGGCCATTGGAATCATCATGAAGTGATCATGATCACGAAATGATCCAGGTGGATTGCGAGCATCATAAAGATGTTCATTTCAGGATGCGCAAAGTCGACCAACCCTACCCAATCAAGGTGTCATCCCTCCGGGGTAGGCAATTGGTAGTGATAGAATCACGAAGAGTAATCGGTCCGTGTGAATGACTGGATACTTTTGGACTTAATAACCTCACAACGTCCTGGTCTTTTCAGGAGTAACCACAAGGCGAAATGCAGAAGAAGTATCTTTTCCACTAATTGTAAGCAAAAAGTTTGTTAAAAGTGGCCGGACACCGTGAATGTTCGGAGGCAAAAACCCTTGTATGCTTTCCCCGCTCACAGATGTTGCAGGTCTGTGATACACACATTTCTGCCGCATGGAAATAACTGCCGCTTGATTAATCTTCCTTCGAAAACCTGAGCTATAGACCTCAGATTAATCTGATGTTATACCTGAGGTCTTT
>JACMIJ010002076.1:0-10336 GCA_014805365.1 Koerneria luziae | reverse complement strand
CCGCCACTTTAAAAATCCCTTTCTCAAAAGTCATGAAGCCATTATGTATGGTCCTCTTGCCTCTTGACCACAAAATACGTTTAGCTAAGCTTCTTACAATTAGTGTGGCATATGTACATGTTCAGTAAACATGACGACATGTTCACTGAACTCTAACTTTTAAAGCTAACTTTATCTATACTATTTTACATTACTTTTAGCACTGTTTGTATTATTATTGTAACAATTTATTTTGCAGTGGACGCAATGAACGTGATGCTCGGCTATGCAGCTGGTGCACTCATTCTCACCGCAGTGGTAGGTGTCACAGTTTCTTCTTTCCAGGGAAGTTTGTGACCACCTCAGATAGGAAAAAGCGGCTAATGTAAGGATAGTAAAGGATGAAAAGCTAAGGGGCATACTGTTTTCAAAGCCTACAGATTTTCCGATCCTACATTAGTCGTTTCCCAAATCTCACAGGGTGGTCACACACTTCCTTTCTTAGAAGGAATAAACTCACTTTTAATAGGGACCCCGGAAATCGTGAATCCATGGAGGAAAAGTTACGGAATTCCTAAGAAAAAATAGTTACCCCCAATATCTCGCAGAAGCTGTGGGCCTGTTATACACGCATCCCTGCCACAACGAAATAACGGTTTAGTAGCTCCTTTAAAAATACTATGTCCCCGTACACAACAGCTTGCATTGTGTGTGATGTGGTTGACATTTCTGCAGGTTCTTTCATAAACAGCAATTGGATGTTTTATGGGCTTGAAAGAGCATGAATAATAACACATTACTGTACCCGATATGTTTATGTATCACAGCAAGCATAAGGCTATGCGGACACAACAAACGTGCTTCCACTTCTTCTTAAATTCGATTTATGTTGTTTGTAACTGCAGCTTCGTGGTGAAGACCTAAAGGAGAGGTGTTACAAATAGAATTTGTTTAAAAAACCTTAAAAACCTAGCTTAATTTGTAGGTTTTCTGGGCCAACTACTACCTCAGCTTGTACTTGATGCGACAGTTGTTGAGGGACGAGCCAACACTGCTTCATCTCGCCTATACGCTATCCGTGAAGTATCAACTGGTGGAGAATATTCGAAAAGTCTGGCCAGTAAGTGTTACAAGAACTTGATGTGATAATAACATAAGCGCAAATGTTGCCTGTTTTTATGTAGTATGCTCTACGAAAATGTTGATGAACTAAATTTTTAAAAGAAATTAGAAAACATCCTTTCTATCGCGAGAAACCGTATTTCTTATTGTTAGGGAAAATTGTTAACTTTGGTTGTAAAGCTAGCTTTGGCTGAAAAACTAATTAATTTTTATATGTAAAAATTGATTATTTCAGTTATGTCGATTCATTGCCATACAATTGATGATCTGGTTCACCGCCATCCTGACATGTCTGGCAGTTTCGCGTTTCATTGACGACTTGACAGTGAACACCTTGATGACGGTGGCTGTAAACGTTTGCAACTCTTTGTAAGTTGTAAAAAAAAAGTTTTTTTTTTCATATTGACCATGAACAATATGTTGCTTCCGCCGGTTTACAGTACCTAATTTTATTGATTTATTCAAATTCCAAATATGTAAAGAACCAAGAAACTTAGACAACCCCTCCCCAATAGGAAAAAATTGGCCCATTGGAACAGGGGGTGGGTACGAGGTTCACGCGCGAGGTATGCGGGGCTCATAGCCAGGATGTTGCATGTACGAGGTTCACGCGCAAGGTTTGTGGCGCACCAATCAGGTGTACGAGGTTCGCGCTGTCTGTCACTCTAGCTGCCCGCCTATCATAATTTGGGGCCAGACCGCCTCAGGCTATTCACACTGTAGCTGAATTCTCGAACAAAAAAGAGCAGCTTATAATATGAAAGTCATTTCGAAAAAGTCATTAGCATGAAAGTCATTTTCTGCAAAATATACGAGCTGGGGTTCACAAGCTTGTGAAATGATATTAGTTTGCCTAACAATAAGAATTGATCATTCCGTGGCAATCAGATAAACTTTGCGCGTGAACCTCGTACATGCAACATCCTGGCTATGTGTCCCTCATACCTCGCGCGTGAACCTCGTACCCACCCTCATTGGAACACTCTCATGATAATTTGCGTACCACGAACAAGCTAGCACTCTTTATTATGTACATGTTAGAAAAGTCTTGAAAAGAAATTGTACTGTCTGATGCTGTGTATGTGTATGCGATAATGTTTCCTTCCTTGTACACGTAGTGTTTGTGCAGCTTCTCGCAATGAATTGTTGTAGTCCAAGAACGTTCCTCAATTTCATAGAGATCTCTTGGTCCATTACAATATGTTCCACCCTCCGATCTGTATTATTCATTTGCATACCGTATGCAGCACACAATAACCAAGGCTTCATCTACCGTAACAATGAGATAGACTAGTAATGTTTATCTTCAATATGGTTGATTATAAGCCAACCATACTTACAATTAGTGAACACAACATGTTGCTTCTACAGTACTTAATTTGCATACGATAACAAATGTTTAACTTCATATAACAAAGGGACGTGCACATTTGAGACGAAAGTTGCACTCTCTCATCATGCTGTGAGAGGTAATTCAAATGCGAATGAGATGTGAAAAATGTGATTATTGATAATGATATGTGATCATCTACCATTGATCAATGCAATGTAATCCTTGATCCTTGATCATTGATCACCGATCACTAATCAACATGATCGTTACAGAGCGATCACCTGTGTGATCTTCGGCACTTGCATGTACGTCGAGGAGTGGCGGACGGCGTTTTTCGCCATCTTCGGCAATTGTCGGCTCAGCCAAAAGCAGCGGATTATACCGATGGAACGCAATACGATCGAGAATACGGAACGATACTTTCGGCAGTTTCAGTCCGCTTGGAAATGACATGGCTTGTCTTATTGTTAGGAAGAAGAAGAAGAAGAATGGCTTCTTTTTCTTTCTAACAATAAGAGGTCAGCAAACGATCGTGATTATGAAGAAGCCATCACCACCATATTCGACTGCTGTGAATGTGGAATACAGATAAGATAAAGATAAAGAACATGCATGAGAATCGTGTGCATCGTGGAAATTTTTTGTTGTCCCAAAAGAAGCCATTCAAGATGTATGGAAACGACAGGATCAACGTGCTGTGAATTGCGTTTGTTATGTTATTTGTTAGTTCGCTAAATCGATTGCCCAATATTAATGTAAGAGGGCTTGATGTGACATAAAATGTTTTGATTTCTCTTGGTTCTTCGCAACCTCTGACATGTAGCCCCTCTTGTGTTTGTTTCCTCAGACAATTCCTCAGAACATTCTCTAACCGGTGGGATAGTACACTAATTGAAGGGAGCCGGAAACCGTCATTTCAGTCACTAAAATAGTGTTCATAACGAATGTTTTATTGACCAGCCACTTTTGTGTTCAGGGAATAGATATAAGCAAATTCCTCGGAAAGCTGACGGTTTCCGGCCTCCTTTGAGAGAGTTATTTTGATTTCATCCCTCTTACACTGACAGTGCCTTGCGTACAACACATTTTTAGCAACAAACGAAAGAGAGAAAAAACAACAACCAACGAAGATAATTAACTTTCCCGTCCGTCCCACAATAGAATGCAGCTGGGAATTAATTATTTCCAAATTCATTCGAAGACAGGTTCGAAATCCGTGCTTTCAGGTAATCAGGAACGCAAAGACTGACAGCTCCCGCACTGGCTGTGAGAATCCCACGCGTGCGTTTACGCCAAGCGTAAAAACGCGAAAACGCGAAAACAATTAACAAATGTCAAGTTGCGTCATCCGCGTTTCGCTGGTCGCCGTGTGTTTTATGCTTATTGTTAGCTCTTGGTTCGCTGGTTTTGTTTTCTTAACAAAAGAAGAACGGCAGTTTTTTTCTAGGCTCTTTTAGTTTTATGCATGTTGTCAAAAATGAATAAATAAGACGCAATTGTAAAAACCACCAAAACTGGAACGGTTGCAAAATGGTGCAAATGGGGTCCATCCGGTGTTTATTTCACACAATCATGTGCAAAAGTGTCTGCCCCTTGTATGAAAGCCTTTGGCTCCGCAAGCACAGATATCGCACTTCCATAGATAGCACATACCACACGCAATGAAGACATTGGAAATCAGAGAGCTATTCTTTGAGTCCTATCGAGTAATAGAGCTTACTAGATAAGCACAACTACTATTGGCATACCTGACTCAGTTCTGTGAATATATTCGACCGTCGTCATATGACCAAATCTTATTGTTAGATTTCTTCCCAATTACGCAACTTTTCTAAAGTCCATATTTTCGCAAATCAGTACCATTTTACAGACTTGCAAATTTTCGGATATTTGCACAGTCGGATATTTGTATGGAACAGAGTCAGATGTTCCAATAGTAATAGTACTTTCCTTTGTGTGTGTGTTATTTTTCTCAACCATTTGCTGGCTTCGATTTCGAAATCGTTCTTCCCATACGTAATCGTAAGAACGAGCGAGACGTGTCGTCTCGTTTTCGATGCTCAGTCAAGCAGCTTATTCGCTTTCATCGTTATTCGCGTTGTTATGATTCCATCTTCTGTGGCATTAAAGACACATAAACAGCAACTATGTACGTATATCGTTGAGCTGAATTCCTGCAACTAACCACACAGAGAACAGTCATGATGCAATGTCCGTATAGTCTTATGCTAACTGTGAAACATGAATAAACTAGGCATGGCTATGTATGATTTTGTCTATTCCATCCGATCACAACCTATCCGTCAGGACATAATTCCATCATTTTATAGATACCCCCCCCCATTTTATGTCACCCCCTTCTTCAACCCCTCATGTCCTATTAGCGCATCTGCCTTATGACCAAATGTCTTGGATATATATGAATAAAGAATAAAAAGTTTCTATGATGGGGAATGCCCATCTTTTTAGCCCAATAAGACACTCAACTGGTATTTATATCACAAAGGAGTATACAGTGCATAGTGTCAACCACACCTGGATCAAGTTATGGCTTCCGGGGACATAGAATTTAAAAAGCGAGTTTACTCCTCCCAGGATCCTTTAAAGGAGGTCAGAAATCGTCACTTTGTTTGTGTAGAATGTGTTCAAAGTGAGCGTGTTATCGAATAGACGCCCCAACCTTTTGTGTTCAGGGAACGAACGCACGTTAAAAAGTTCTTGGAGGACTTACGATTTCCCATCCCCTCCTTATAAAGAGACGGAAGTTGAGCATTGAACAAAGTGCCTTCACGGCATCGCACTTTCGATATCTTTCTCAAGTGGAAGTATATAGAATTTCTTTCTACAGCTATGACGAGTCTTCCAGACTCGGGTCAAGTATTCTATTAGTGTATTTCCATGATAAGGATTATAGATCTTTGACACTTATATTACATAGGCTTGTGTATGTAGATATTATTAAGTTGGAATACCTGACTACGTTTTGTGCAAATATCCAACACCCACTGTATGCCCGTATCTTATTGTTAGGTTTTGTCCGTTCAGCAAATGATCAAAGAAAAAACACAATTTTCACATTTGAATTCTGTTTCACAAGCTTGTGAAGCTGTTGTAAGCTACGTAAAATTACAAGCTCTCGCAAATTTAAATATAATACAAAGACAGTCGGACATTTATACGAAACGGACTACTTTATTCCCCAATACTATTCTATTGAACACATTTATGCACATGACTGTTGCTGTTACCAGCAAATAATAATTACTTTACTTTTTCTTCTTAATTCTAACTATAAACATAACTATAAACACACTTTTTGGAAATTACTAAATTTGCAACCCGAGTTCAAAGTATCGAAAAGAGCGATTCGTACGAACACACAGAGCTACACCACAACTAAGTCAAGTGCACCTGTCGCGCGTCTACGTAACAGCCGACGATTCAGAGTCCGGCTTCACACTGCTGAAACATGTTCAACTCCCTCTCCGCCCTACACTTAACCTGCGTCATAGACGCGCCGGCGGTAGCAAAGTTGCTGAAGCTGCAAACATCTTCTTTCATGTATTATTTCTGTTTACTGTAAGGGATCGGTAGCTTCAGTATGGATGGGACTGACGGCTTAAAGGAGGCCGGAAACCATCATTTCCTTCGCGCAAAATTGTGTTCATAACGAGTGTTTTATTGACCTGCCACTTTTGTGTTCAGAAAATACACATAGGCAAATTCCTCGGTAAATTGACGGTTTCCAGATCCCTTCAACCTGGGACCTCTAGTTATTATACAAGCTTCTGCTTCTCTGTACCAAAGCAAAGTTCTCCCGTTCGCTTGCAATTGTCGTGAGAGGGCCATGATGTAATTCTTCTTCTTTGCTTCGCTTCATTGCATTACCATTCCCATTTGCTGTACGAGGTCGGTGCCTCCAATATGGATGCAATTGGAGGTATAACCATATCCTGGGAACCTAAGCTGAAGGCCAACGTAGAAACTTTAGTATAGGGCTCACGAATTTGTCCGATAAGCTAACGGCACAAAATTGCTATGATTAGACAGTTATTCGTTGTTAAACGTTCACAGTGCTACTCAAATATTCCTGTTAACTATGGCCGAAGACATGTATTTGAATTTTGTTATCGGAACAGTTTATTTTGCGTTTTCGTGAGTCTAATAGCTCAGCAATGCACAGCTCGGGTTTGATCTCCGCTCGTTCGTCTCGCTCTGGAATTCCCTTCCACCTCACATCTTTTTCATTGACTCTTCTGCCAGCTCACCTCTACTCCTTATTATTAAAATAGTTTCATCTGTCATTTTGAAGTTACCCCACCCATTTCCACCGCATTATATTCATCATATATGTTGTCTATGAACTCCTACAGCTGTTTTCACAAATACGGTTTTTGAACCTTATCGTATTTACTATCCAATATTTTTATAAACATGCCTGTTATTAGAAAAGAAGCATATTATTCATATTTGTTCCAAGTGCAACGAGTTGCTTTGACTCAAAGTGGGAGGAGGAGTGGGGGCGGTAGTAGGAACTGATTGTAAGATGGGTAGTTCGCAGCACGGTATTTACCTTACAGAAGTTATTTCCCGAGCTGCCCATCCATTATTGATTTATTCTTATTGTCAGTGCCGAACAGTTCTTCCGTGTTCATTAGTACTGCTGTTACGGGCAACATTCGTACAACAACAAAAAACCTTAAGAATGCAGCTGGTTTTTGTCACGATGACAATCAGTCAGTTAGCCGTGAAAAACCGAAAACATTCGTGCAGCATTTTTGCGGATTGGAACAGCCCTAGCAAAAAACTAGAACTGTCATGATGGCCACGTTTTCTCCCACGCTCTTCCAATACACTTGGGCTCTCGACAAGATCGAGCACGTGAAGTCGGCAATTAGTAGCTAATTATATAGGCGTGTGAATGAGCGTTCGAAATTGGCGGTTTGCATGTTTCGCGCGGTATCGATAACCAGACTGCATACTCAGAGGAGTATAAGCCTCAATAGTATTGGAGTGTTTAAAACACTCAATTCTTTCCGCCATGTGCTTTATCGTTTTGAGAAAATGAGTGTTACAAACACTCCAGCACTAAAGAGCGTTTAAAACACTCAAAATTCGAGGCCTATTTCTTTGTGATTACACTAATGTTTCAGAGTTGTTCGGTGTTCTTGAGACGTCGAATCAAGGCTACTGTGGAGAGTGTCTGCTGGTGATGCTGCTTGCTCATTTTGTATTCTTCTGCTAACGATAAGGTCAGGCGTACCTCTGGGAAAACTGCTCCACCGAGAGTATGTACTATTATTCACAAGTTTATAAGTTTATCGCAGAATCGACGTCTTCCTAAAAGTGACGTGCCATTTTTCATACTCACAGAAAAATGATCACCAAATTTGAGTATGCTAAACACTCGTTAGTGCTGGAGTGTGTCTATGACACTGATTTTCGACATATGGCTACGAAATAGCACTCAACAGCGAAGAAAATGAATGTTTCAAGCACTCTGGCACTAGTGAGGCTTCTATGAGGCAGATTTTTCTAAACTCGGGGATCACAACTTTTCATACACTCACAGAAAAATAACCCTCAAATTTGAGGATTTTATTCACTGCTTACTGCTGCAATGTTATAAACCCTCATTTTTTTGAACAGGATTGCGAGATACTTAACACTGGAAAAAATGAGGGTTATAAACCCTCATGCAGATTTCAGGCTTATTTGAGGGTTATTTTTCGCTGAGCAATAGAGAGATTTAGATGCTACAATACCAGATCTTCGGTGGATATGTTGTCACTTTCTCGGATCGCATGTACGTGAATCAGGACAGTGGATGGGAGGGGCACTGGATACGCACTTCGCTTTATCTCTTCGAATTCGCCTTTACCATCTTCTCCATCTTTATTCTGCCACTTTTGATCTACACTTTCGCTAAGGTTAGTTATTGTTATTGTACCATGTATTGAGGCACACATTTCTCCCAGTACACACCCGGGATGCATTGCTCCTTTCGAGATAGTTTGAAACATGTAAGAGGAGTGGAATTAAGATGTTATGGTTTTGCTAGATTCTAACAATACGTGTTCACTCGTTGGTCATACAGTTAGCTCTTTAACAATGAAAGGGTCCACTGAAACGATATAGGTCGTCCGCTCCCACTTCTCTTATGTCATGGGTACTATTGGAATACCTAACTTCCTACACATGTCCTACTGTCCCATTATATCCGGATCTTGTTGTTATGGTTTTGCTCAATTGCCCGAATTTGAACACATTTATCAAATTCACTACACAGCGAATATATAGCGGCAGTCGGATATTTGTACAAAGCGGAAAAAATATTCCCATAGCACCGTATGTATGCATGTTTCAGTACATATCGCTGCACAAGAATCTTATTTGTATTACCGTATACGTGCACATTGTGTACTATCTCTACTTCTTCTCGCGATTTGTCGGGATACTATACGAGATTGGGCTGCTGGAGGAAACTGGTATGTCTTAGTTACTAATTGCAAGTTGTTCATGTTCATCATTTCGATACTATACTCCTTGTTTTGTGCAGAAACATCAACAGTCGATTTCTGTTGTATTCTAGAGGGTTCGATTATTTTAACAACAACATGGTTGGAATTGTTTGTTTCGTGTTTCCTAAAACGTAAAAGAAGATGAAGTATGTTCATCTACAATCATCGATATACCCTAAATGCATTTGTCGCCAGTTTCACCAAAATTATGAATACCTATCCCCGGATCTTGTGCCATCCATGGTGCAAGGAAGAGGTCGAGTACGCAATCAGAAAACACTCAAGTGCTTATTGTTCGAGAAGGTTCACGGCTAGTGAATTTGTTATATTCCATTAAAATGAACATTTCCATAATATGAATATTGAAAACTGGTGTTTTTTCTTTCTATTACATTCGAATGAATATTACCATAAAATGAAATTCAGGCACTTTACCACACGATTTGCCGTTGCTCATCGCATACACATATCGATACTACCAGTTGTTCTTCTCGTTCTTCTTTCCGTTTTTATTTACGGCAGAACGAATGTTCGCTTCGTATCACGTCCGTGACTACGAGGTTCGACAGCGACGATGGTTCCCGTATATACTCATTGTCGTTACGTTCCCCATTGTTCTTGTTCCACTTTGGACAATGCTTGTTGGTAAGCAGAAAGACAATCTCTTTGTAACAGTCTAATATCACAAATCTTTCTGAAATTTTCTAGTTACAGGAATTATCTAGGAAATGTCTAGTGAAAAATGATTGTTGAAAAGATATATATTGAGCATTTTCCTATACTTGAATCATATGTAACATTTGAACCTCTCGCAATATTAAAAGCTACTTGTAAGCTAATTGGACGTAGATAAGTCAAACTTTTAGGACAGCAAATCGAATTGACGTTAACGTACGCTGGCATCTTTCTCTGTATTAATCTCACGGTAAGAACTTGTTTTTGCTACTCTATTAAGGGCTATGCTAGACGGTGCGCTTTTGGAAGAGATCTGTTATGTGGTAGAATATTTTTTTTGTTAAAACAAGCCAAAAGCATTCTTTTTCTTGTTGTTATGCTGACCAGCCAACATTTATGTCCGTCTAAAACAGTATTACATAAGAAAATCATGTTTTCTGTATGAACATTTATGAGGACATCTAAAAAACGCGTATTCTCATTAAAAACACACACACGACTATGTCTTCATGTCTCACAGCAAAAGTATAATAGAACGTAACAAAACGTGCCTAACTCTTTCTTCATGCGAACCTTCTTCTGTTTTGCAGGATTGCTAGTGTTCTATAACATTTGTAATCTTACATTATTTTAGATTTTCGTCTTAATCTACTGGATCAGCGTTTGGAGAGTGCGACGGATTCTGCGACAGCCGCACGGTTACACG
>JACMIJ010002075.1:0-10339 GCA_014805365.1 Koerneria luziae | reverse complement strand
CTCACGGAGGAAATCCTCCTTCGACGCCTCATCCGCATGTTCTAGAAAACAGCTCCGTATCATACAGAAACACACATTCACAGAGTGGTTCGCTTGTGTCAAATTGTAAGTTCCTGGGAAAAAGATAATCATAGCAGAAACTAGACACAATTGACCACCTATGAACAGCCGTAGCTACATATAACAAACGTCTACGTTCGTGTTACTTACAATTAGCGATTTCAGCGATTCACTAATCATGCACATACCCCTGGATCCATTACATTTAGCAAATGGTTTTTTGTTAAAGTGATTCTTAAAGACTTGCAGTTCACACGGGTATATTTTCATTAGAAGGAGTAAGATTGCCAATGTGCATAATAAGCAGGAAAACAGGGTACCGGGCAGTGTCTTGACAGCGACCATGCAGTTCTCGACTCGCATCAGATTCACTCCGAGGATCGAATTCGCGTCCTTGTGCGCCATACTGCGCCCGATCAGCTTTCCTGCAAGTCACATATGTACATCTATTGAATCTTAAATTTCGCTTGAACTAACAGTATCTTGTTTACAAGGAGCTTTTTGTACATACAAAGGCAAAAGCAAAGTTTCCCGTATTCAAGGCATTTCGCCTTGCGGGTAATATGTAGTATATTATCATACATGTATGTATTTTTTCGTACATAAATGTTAGCCCAATGCACAATAACTGCGATTACAAGTTTATTCCGAAGAAGTGAACCGTATTTCGATGCTTCACAGATCACATAGATATTCTTGCAAAGACAACGTGCGTTAATTTTACACCGAACTATCTATTACTCACCTTAACATACAGTACCGAAAACCATCTAACAGTAACTTTTACAATATAACACATCGTCACTCACCAAGATAAACGGCTCCGAAGGCGCCGGATCCGAGCTTCTTGTTCGTGTACAGATCGACGTTGATCCGATCCGTCTCCCAGATATCGTGTCGTCGCGGGAAATCCGTGTATCGATACAGCGCCTTCTCCCGTTCCACCTGCGCCAACTTCATCTCCGTCAGCCGCTTCGAACGATTGCTCCTTCGGGCGTAGAGCAGAGTGCCCAGTAGAACTGAAGAGAATGAACTAAGGTGCATTACATTGTATTAATAAAAAATAGTATTAATACATTACATAGTATTATTGTATACAATTACCTAACAATAAGATAAAAAAGTAACTGATATCAAGAACGAAAACATACTTGCAGCAACAATGACACAACCGAGTACAATGAAGACGATCGCAACTGGTGACAATGAGTCGTCTTCTGAAACAACAAAGTATTTGCTTGTATGTTATTTACTGGTAAGGCACCGGCTGTAACAAAAGATATGTCAGAAAAGACAATATAGCAACTTGTACTTCTTACTTACATGTGTATATACATACTAAAAGAAGAGATAGAACACAGGAACTGTGGAATAAACCATACCTGGCGCTTGAATGAGTATCGCGCTGCTCTTCATCTTGTACATCTTCTCCACATTGACGGGTGGGATGGTGGTGTTGCGGGGATCGCGTATGCCACAGATGGTGACCCCGTAGAGGACGTCCAGATGGAGGCCGGTGATCACCATCGTGTTGTTTGGCTTTTCCTGAACGTTATGCTCATGATCTCAACCTTATGTTCTAGTGGAATTATCTTAAAAGTCCATAATTGCAAGTGTCCAGGCTCAAATCCTTATTAGTTGGTGCAATATCACTTGACATACTAACCGTACTATTAGCTTACCTGACTCCGTTCCGTACAAATATCCGACTGTCACTGTATGAACAACTCTTATTGTTAGGATTCATTCAAATTACACTAATTTGGAAACGTGTTGAAATCTTTCGCAATCCTAAGCCGTTTCCCAAGCTTTGAAGCTGTAATTAACTGTGAACAGATTGAATACTCTTATAAAACTGACTATCATAGCGACAGTCGGATAGTTGTACAGAACGGAGTCAAATATTCGAATAGTAAGAGTGCAACGCAATGTTAGTTCTACTAGCGAGCTGCGGTAACAAGTCTTATTGCAATCAAACTAGCATTGCTGCAAAGGAGATCTCTCCGCGATGAGTCATCACAGCAATTTGGCCATCGATAGCCAAACAGTGCAGAAGATAAATATACCGAAGTCAAAAGAACATCAAATATCCTACTTAACGCACGCTGCGACGCGCATTCATGCGTCGCAGCGTGCCCAACTCGTAAAACAGTTCCGAAAAGAAGAAGAACGTACGGAACAGTATCCATCGAATGTGAAAGACATGCAATTAGTCTCGCTGCCGATGACATCCGTTTGATTCACCCCGCCAATGACGGAATCGACAGTCGGCTAAATGTCCATATTCAACATAAGGCTATACAATGTATTCCTAACAATAAGTCAACTTATGTCTTCAAGGGGAACATGTTTATATGTCCGTAAGAGACCAAACCAAAAACGCACGGCCTCGATGGTTGGCCAAACGCGCGTTATTCGCTTACAATGCCTGGGTATCGCAATCATCAAACCGATCAACTCAGACAAGGGAGTGTAGGAAGTTGCATTCGCTGGACACGTTTACAAGACGTGCGAGCTAATCCGTAAGCTATGATAGATGTGATCTTAGACCTGAGTTGCACCTGAGCTGCTCAGTGTTTCAAAGGAAGATCAATCAAGCGGCTGTAAACAAAGGACGAGCACGGACCAAACTGTCATTGGCGAGTCTCTCTGCGTGTCCGTAAACGGCGATGTAATAGAGGATGTCCTCGCTCTGAGTTTTCCTCAAGGGCGAGAATGAGATACGCACGGTGAGATTCGCTTCATGGTCATCCTGATTCAAACTCTCGTTCAACACCTGCAAATAGGCAAGTCAGACATGACAACAAAGGCTATAGAATCAAGTATCATAGAGAAAAATCATATTAAATTAGATCATGTTATAGATTACAGACATACTTTACACATTATGTCATAGATTATATAATATATAATATATTATGTTTAAAAAAATTATGTGAGAAAAGCATGCTCGGCAGCAAAATCTTTCCGGGTTCACCTTATAGGTGAAATTTTCGACTTGTCCGCACAGAGGTCCTGGGATCACCTCCTTGTAAACACACGGTGAATTCTCGACGTTATCGCATCCTGCAAGATGTGTCTCATCTCATTGTCAGATTGAAACAACACACTTGTGTTACAGTAGCACGATTGTTTTTTTCAGCTGAATTTCAGTTGTGCGAGTGAAAACACAATTGTATTTCAGTTGCTTACACAATTCTGTTCCGCTATCAGAATTGTTTTTCAGTGGATTACACAAGGTGTCCCGGCCTCTTCGGGACAACGTATTTACAATGACACGCAATTCGAATAGTAATGTTTTCGAGAAGAATGCTTACCAACTGTAAGAGTCTGTATGTAGTCGACCATATTGCCAATATCATACTCGGTTTTGCATTGACGACTTCGAACGCGTTCGATTGCGTACACGTACCGACACTTCCGATACATCTGGTCAGCCCCGATAGAGGCTGTCACCTGGTTCACGTTTGGAACTTGCTCCTGGAAGAATGAGGGCTATTGTAAATGATTGCATGGCAGTGTTTCTACGATCTCGTTATCTTATCTTGCAACGTTTTCTTACATAATTTCAACGTTTGTTTGCTCAAAACGACTTCAGAGCTTATGAGGGCTGATAACAAGAAAGCCAGCATAGTGGTAAAAAAGGCTGCAACTTAAAAAGAACCGTAGGCACTTTTTTCGGTCTCATACATATACATAGTCTTCACTTTGGTCTGAAACACACGAAATCCGGGACTAGTCATGTGTTATTCTTTGATAAAAATGCCATATTTGAACTTTTCTAACTGTCATAAAGCACACAATCGGCATTCAAAACACTAAATAGCTCTCAGGAATGCACCACGTTAGAGGTACAAGGTGATGGACCTCAAAAACCTAGGTGTCAAAAAGTGCCTTTAACCTTTCTTTAAGTAGCAACTTTTGCTACAGCCTTTCTAGTGCAAAAGCAACAGCCTTTTAGTTGTCAAGAACGGGTAATGGAGAGCGGGGATGGGAGTATTCCTTCAAGGCCGAAAAAAAAATCCCGAAGAGACAGAGGTAAACCTTCGTTCCCCAGTTTCAAAAAAACTTACAAAAAAAGAAATCACACTATTGCAAAGTTTTACATCATTCTCTGCGGCATACACCATCCGGATTTGGTAGAGTGCCAAAGCCTTCCCTTCAAGAATTTTTCCAAAGCTACAGCCTTTTCATATCATTTGACGTTTCTGGGGAATATATTAGGCAACATTCAAAGTTTGTTTTGAGTTGTCTGTAATAAAAACAAAATATTGATAAGTTAGTTCTCACAAATTTAGGTTCGGGAATTGCATCGGACAGATTTGGTTGATCGCACTTATTGAGGAACAAGAATGGCTGAATATCCAAATCATCGGAACCGAGAAACCAGCCTGAAACGATGTTTCATTAGAAACTTACATGCAAAAGCTAAGATTGAGTAGGTGTACGGTAGTCAGAGGAAGAGATACCTTTGTCATCAAATTCGAAATAAGCGCGAATAGTGCCGTTCGCCATGGAATTGTCCATCATCACCAGTGGTTCGGGCTAAAATATTTTACAACAATACAATATACTTGTAAAGTTTACTTGTAAAATTAAGATAATCGTGTATGATTTAAAATAATTTATTCTTGCTTCCTACAAACTTACCAAGTATACCATCTTGAGAAACTTCATCTTGGGGTTAATCTTTGGTTGCGGAGCTGGAACCTGAAAGTGAATCGTAATAAATTATGAACATAAACGACATACATAGGTGGAAGCATACAGTAACGCTCGTTGTTACTTTTTGATTTATGTTTCAAGGATACTAAGCTTACAAAGAGCCCCGTACTATGTATGCTGTTGGCATATCGAACTCCGTTCTGTGCAAATACCCGACTGTCACTGTGTGAGCAAATCTTATTGTTAGGGCTTCTTTCCAATTACAAAAATTTGCCAAAGTCACAATAATAATACATGTCTTCACAAACTTGTAAACTGCGTTGAACTGATAAAAACTTGAATACTCTTACAAAATTATATACATTTGTACAGAACGGGGTCAGATAAGCCAATAATACATGTGTTTTCAATGGTCTTGATCTATGTTTGTGGGCCTTTGCTATTGATATGATTCCAACCAGAAATGAGCTGGAAAATGTCTCATTTCCAGGGTCATTTTGGGTGCATTTTCTATGACGACAACACATCCGAAACTTAATTGGATTCCAAATCGAACTTATACGAAACAGGTTCCGGTGAAACTATAGTACGCTCGCCACTTGGATTACCGTAGTTGGCAGGAATCTTAGTTGATATTTATTCGTGTTATAAACACAGTACTAACAGAGAAACGATATAACGAACCTCGACACTTTCGGTAAAGTCGCTGACGCCATCGGGCGAGATGGACGCGACGCGGACGCGTGACGGCTTACACGAATGGCTCGCCAGTGAGGGATTCTCGAATGAGTTGCTCGTTGTATACTGTAAAGCAATTGCTAGTAAAAATTATTTCAAGTGCTAATAACAAAGCTTGTAAGTGGAAGAACCCAAGGTACCCAAGGCCCCTCCAGTATACTCATTTTTATTTGCTGTTTCTCTGAAATTGGATTGCTATCTAGTGAACAGTAATCTGCATGTATTGTACATATTTGGCATTAAATCTTCTCCTAGTCTGAAAGTGTAAGAAACATGGAAACAGCTAAAGAACTATTGTAAAAAAATATTAGGAACGATCTGTACGTGTCTTATTGTTAGCATGCTGAAACGACTTTGACATTTCGTTGTGCTCAAACACAAAATGTGTACAAAGTTACAAGATTGCTCAAAATGGTCGCATTTCCGTATTGGGAATACTGATAACAGAGCCCGCCATCTCTGTTCCACTGATGTTTTCCTATGCAGCTGAATCAGTTGCATGTTACTGATCATCTTTTTACAATAGCAACACCCGACAATTGTAAGCGATCTCCTGTACATACTCAGAGAAAAATTAGCCTCAAATTTTGAGTGTTATAAACACTCTTTAGTGCTTGAGTTTTTTTAAACACTCTATTCAGGCTTATTTGAGGCTTATTTTTCTCTGAGTAGGTCATGAATGATTTTGTCATCAAAAAGGAAACGAAGGGCATGATTTTTGCGCAAAAGTGTTCCGTCGTGCAATATCCGTCCACTTGTGTTTATTTTTGTGCACGCGATAAGGGTGGTTTCCCTGATATATGTGTTTTCTTTGAGAAAACGTCGACAACCAAACATTCCATCCTTTTGGCAGTTTTGCAGATACGAACATAGCGACATTGGCTACGTTGGATCGCATGTACCGATACAAAACAGCGATTGGGTAGATCAAAAAACAGCAAACACATCACAAACTTTGTCTAGGTTCACCAAACAATGATCAGGATTCTCCGGAATTGCGCGTAGTTTGTATTTGTTTGTTCTAATTTTAAGAGAGCGGAGTGAACTACGAGGATGACAAAACCTTATGCAGGCTTGTTGGAGCTCTTCAAAATGTGCTAGATGTGGGTGGTGGCCATAGAAAGCCAACGTTAGGTGAATTCATTGTTCACAATTGTCTGGTTCAATCCAACGACCTTTGAACTTTTGCAACCCCTTGTGCTACATATAATGGGTTTGATAAACATATGTATATATAATGTTGAGAAGGAAGTAACGAGAATAGTGAGTAGTAATAGGCAAGATTCTATCAGAACTGTTCAATCAGCAGTGGGACAATCCCATAAGCGCACACCATTACTTGAGACTCATACTGAATTACAGTTACTATAATATTTAGATTAAGGTTCAAATTATTTTATGTGTGCTTATGGGATCGTCGCTTTGCAGTGACGGACCACAGTGCGTTCGTTGTTGTCCTTGCGGCTTCCGAATCGGACGGCGTAGAGTGTCGCCGATGGCACGTCATTCCACTCCAGAACACTCGTTCCGTTCCACTCACCCAGATGCACGTCCGACGGTTTGTCCATATGCTGAACACATAAATAAGCCTCAAATAAACATTCTTGAGTGTTTAAAACACTCGTTCTTTTCAGTGTCAAGTATTTCGTAATCCTATTGAAAAATGCGTGCTATAAACACTCAGGCACTAAGGGGTGTTTAAACACTCAAAATTCGAGGTTTATTTTTCTCGGAGTATGATAACGTTATGTATATGCTTATTTCTTAATTCTGATTACACAAAATGTGCCAATATTATCCGGTGAGTTTACAACAATCGCCTTGCAACATAAAACAACAATGCGAAACAGTGGCAAGCCATTGTCAGCAGCAGTTGCTTTTGCTTCAACACTTTCATTCTTGCTAGTTACTAGCTAGTTACTAGCTAGTTACTAGTAACATGCTTAATTACTGGTTACTTATTATTGCTTTCATTACACAAACCCTGAATTTTCCGAGGTCGCGACACTCTCTCCAACAGTCCTCGTCATCGTCGCGACAGAGTGTCGGACTGTTGTAGGCAGCGCAGTCCACTTCACATTTGGAGATGCTCGAAGCCTAAAAAGTCATCTCCACTTGTACGAATTCGAACACTTCTCCACTCTTATTGTCATTAGCTTAATCTTTCAACTGATGCACATGCCAGCTAACATTGGCCAACCAAAGTATCCTTTGTGCTGAAGTATTGTTTGTTCATTATACATTTGTATACATGTTTCACTGCAATTAAAGATAACATGAGCTGCATAATCTTATTGTTAGTAAATAAAAATTCTAAAACTCTAAATTTGTTATTTTTAAACTGTACGTGATTTCGACACTGATCATGCTCAGGAAAAATACAACAAGCAATAAAAACGAGTAATCTTCTTATGAACTGAGTAAGTTTTACTACCGATGTACTGTAACAGTTACAATTTATGACAATAAATGCAGCAGAAAACATAAACTATGGTTGTACAAGGATGGCAACTGTATACATATCAACCAGGTTGCTGTTATGCGTTCCCGCTGCGGTAAAGTAAAGTTCTCCCGAATCAAAGCTTATTCGCTTGCGGGACGTCACGAAGAGGCCGGGACATGTTGCGGAAATAGGGTGGAACAAAAGGGCCGTATAATAAATTCATTGATCTCTACTTTCATAGATATTTTGCCGTTCACTTTCTTGCCAAAAATGTATGTGGTTCGTCTAATAATAAGATAAAGAAGCATCTGAGATAAAATGTACCTTTACACATCCAGCCATGCATCTCAGTTGACATCGCTCCGTCTTGGGAATATCATCATCAGATCGGATGGGTGGCACGAGAAGGAAGAACAGCAGACACAATAAGATCATCCACTGAAATGCTTTTCTTTTAGAGCATACGGTAGGCTAATTCGCGAGAGGTACGAAAAATTCAGAAAACCACGTCTCCTATAAGAGTTGAAGTCATATGTCCTTCAACCTTGGAAATACAATAAATTAATAAACATATCACGCAACACTATCTTTTCCAGTCGCAAAGACAAAAAATGTATGTGAATTACGAGGTGAATCTAGCGAAAGCTATCTGAATGTTGTAGAAGAAGCGGTGTGTGTGGTCTAATAATGAACATAGGCACCTCATGAGCTTCTTAAAAGGCGAAAAGGCAAACAAAGACTCGACGAGTTTCATGCGTAACTAAGAGCTCATTGTTAGCACAAATGACATTTGATTGAGCGGTGACTCATACGCCTGCTAACATCTGGCATGCACTTTGAAATGGTTTGCCAATCTCAGTCGAAACCAAACAATTGCTTGCCTAATCAATATGCATGAAAGAAGACATATTAAGGTACCTTTTCAAAGGTGGAAACAATACAATGTACCTGTATGTCAATATAAGTACTGATAATGAATGATGGAATGTCAGTCTCGAAGGTGTTGAAATGTAAATACGAAAAACAATTGTCACACATAGCATTACTATTCTGTTTTGCACCAGCCCATAAACTGTGTCACAAAGAAATGCATACGGCTGTTGCTACTTGTGCGGTTTTACGTTAAACTTGCGATTTACGTAAGCGAGCGCATGAGTTCTGTCAAGACCCTCATCATACACTTGGTAGCCAAACAACAACATACAATATACTTGGTTCCACTGATCGTTTACTATAGTAAAGAGAGATAGAGAGTGAGAGAGTGAGAGAGTGAGTGAGTGAGTGAGAGTGAGAGAGTGAGTGAGTGAGAGAGAGTGAGTGAGAGAGAGAGAGAGAGAGAAGAGAGAGAGAGTGAGAGTTTAAGTCAAGGATCGTCAGGCAAGAGTGCCCCCCGAACTCACAAAGTGTGTTGTTGTATGCACCTCATGAACTGTGCACCCATCTGGTGCAAGGAACACACACAGGAAGCGGAACGTCAACTGACAGAGGAAATGGAATGAGATGGAGAAGAGGGTGGATGGACGGGTTATGAGAAAAACTTCCCTTTTTATATTTTTACGGTAAAAATAAAATCGTCACGACTTCCGTTTTTATAGGTAGGATAATATACCACTGTTTTCACTTACGTTTTTAGTATTACCAGGTCTCTATTATTTCATTTCAACTTTTTGGACTTTATAGGCTTCAGGATAATATATATTATATAAATATTCATAGACTGGCAAAAACGGAAGTAACGATGGTTTCATTTTTACCAAAAAATGTTTAAAAAAACGGAACTGCATACGTGAGGAAAACGTAAAAACGATACAAGCATAAATCTTACAATTAGTGCTAAAGAAGAGAGCACTTGAAAAGATTGACATAGCTGTTATGGTTGAAATAACTTTCGTCACAGCCAGTCTAATACACCTCATTTGCACACAGAAGCAAAGAAATTTGAAGAGAGAACAAAAAAATATGAAAATTTTCAATCGATCGTGAATGAACGTTTCAGCACACTGTGAACACCGGCAAGCAATGCATTGCGACACAGAAGAAAACACACTTACAATCAGAAACAAAGAACAAAACTGATTATGGTTTGCAAGCAAGAGAACCACAGTAAATTAAGCACGTATGTAAGTTAACTTTTTGAACAAGAAGATTGCAACTCTCAAGCTTGTAAGCGTACAACTATGAGTAGAAAACATGGAGGCCATGAAAACACAAACAGTGAAGAAGAGGTGAACCGTCAATTTGTCGGGTGCCGGTTCAACGATACGATCACAGGGCGGCCGAGCATATTTTGCATCCAATCTTGGTCCGATCTCTCAGCCGACCTTCGCGGACACACAACAATACTCTCCACACTATCGCCTCCTTTCTATCGGACAACCAACTCCCAGCTGTACCGGTAACACCTAATTGAATCTGACAGAAACAAAAGAGGAG
>JACMIJ010002074.1:0-10345 GCA_014805365.1 Koerneria luziae | reverse complement strand
TATACGAAAGTACGAAAAACGATAACCAATCGAAACCTCCTGACTTACGAGAAATACGAAAACATTTTCGTACTAAAGAACTAAGTACGAAATGTATTTCGACTAAATGTACGCACACATCTGCTCCCCACCTTGAACTTATTGACGAAGAAGGCTTGTTCAGATTGGGTATCGTTGAGGTTTGACCAGACATTCAACCGATCTTTCTCGGTGTATGAAAGTGAGTGTACTACAGTACGGATGATCCTCGTCGCGTTCCACACGTGTGTCTTCTGGAATTCTGTGAGCGCCGCCATCTCGTCCTCCGTGCACAACAGGTTCGCCTAACACAACACACATTAGGCTGGTGCATGTCTCGGCCGCCTATTTGTTTTATTGGATCGCCCAGCAAGGAAACCTCGGAATAGTGAACAGTACGCACATATACATTTCCAACGGCTTCGCAATTCTATTCATTAATCTAAGTCTAACAACAGGATAACCAATTAAAACCTGAAAAACATCTCGACTCAGCCAACAGTTTCTGAAATCGGAACACTCTGTAGTCTGATAGAGCATGATTAATATATATATATATTTTGTTAAGGTTTTTCGAAGGATATACCTACACACACTCCTCGTAGTAATTCAGTACACATAAGCGGCTAGATATGTTTTTTTGCAGTTAATATTTGTAAAATCACAGTGTAATGTCATTGTTCACGGGGTGTGCAATGCTCCAGTACTATTTCGAAGGGTTTTTATTGCGAGCCTGTTCACCAGCTTAACAACGTTATAAAAAATTTCCCCTTCATTCGACTCTTACAATTAGTATTCCTCTTCTCAAAAGCGCCACCGCGCGTCTGTGCATGCTCTTGTGTAGGATCGCTCACACTCTACCAGATTACATTCGTAATTTGATTCGGAGCAAACATAAAATATGGAAAAAATCGTCCTTTTTTGAAAAAAAATCGGTCAAGACTTATGTACCAGCCTAATAATAGTTTTTCCATTTGTTATGATGCATTATTCCTTGTTGCTATCGTATGGTGAGGCTAATGTAATTGCTGTATGTTGTATATCCGGTTGCATACCTTGCTCTCAATGAGTTCCACTAACTTGTCAATCCGGGCTGTTTTGATCAGCCTGTGGACGGTGTGGAATAGTTGTTCGTGAATAATGCATGTCATGCGCACTTTTGCGAGACATTCGCAAACCTTGAACAAATATCAATTTCCATGTAACCATTCATCGAGAAGTTGTGGTTTCAAATAGCGATCCAGATTTCGCTCAAGGATCACAACAACGTGTTCATAAATAATTTGATCAAACAACTTTAGTACAAAAGCTGTGCATTTTCCTCACAAAAATACGGTAACAATGACAGTGTAAAACCTTTTCGATAAATGGATTACCTGAGATCTTTCGTGTGAGATGATTGTGAGAAGGGAAAGGAGGAAGAGGAATACCAACATACGGATGCCGCATTGAATGGCAATTACGGACCTGTTTACTAGTAATTTTGATCCTTTATCTGTCAGTGAATCAATACATATTATGTTATATGACACATGGCTACTTTTTCTTGGCAGCCGCAGCTGCAGCTGCAGCCTCCTTAGCCTTCTCCCTCTCAGCCTCTTCCCTATCTTCAGCCTCCTTTCGCGCATTGAATTCAGCCATTTGTTTGGCTCTCTTTTTCTGTTTCTGTTGCTGCGCAATGCGCAGCGCATCCAGCAGCCTGTCGGCGTCAATGAGGCGTGCGCCTTGCATGTCCAGTGGGGGTGCCACCACTATCTGTTGTGGGTTCCCTAAAGGTTAATACGTTGTTATATATTACGCGTAATCTTTATTCATTCATTTAGTAATAGTAATAACCTGGATACATTTCGTAGGATGGTGGTCTGCCTTGTGGATCGTATGGATCCTCGCTGTATGGAGGAGGGGGTTGATCGTATGGGGAGTTGGATGGTGGTTGTCGATTACGTTGTCGCAATCTCGGATGTGGATTTGGATCACTTGCAAAGTTAGATTTCACGTGAGACGTACGGCATTCGTCCCAGAGCCGAGTCGGGCTTTGCCCATTCGGGAAGGTTTGGAGCAGAATCGGAGCCACTCGCTCGAGGGTTGTTATAGCATCCATCTGTGCATGTGTCGGTGTGTTACATACACTAACCTGTCCCTTTTCCTTGTAAATGTTTCTTCCACGCGTCTTTCTCGTCATTGACGGCAATGGAGCAGAGTGGACACCATTGTGCCCCCGAGGGTGGCATTCGACCTTAACAACAAATGCCATTCTTTTGATACATACGTCGACACATTGGATGACCGGCATCGGTTTCATTGTCTTCTCTGTCAATTGCAAGTCCGCACAGTTTACAGGGAACCTTCTTGTCTTTGAGAAAGTCGCATCTGTTGATGTAATGAGATGTGAGTTCAGGAACCTTAACAACATGTTACGTTCCTTATTTGTCCGGTTAGCATACCAATATGATCTTTCCACAGTATTGACATTTCGCCATCATCTTACAGTTGTAGGTGAAGTGTTCGTCGAGCGCGTTACTCTTGCCGAAGTTGGGATCTTCTTCATCGCAGTGCGGGCATTTCCTAACAAATGAAGTGTGTGGGAAAGGGAAATCTTACCCATATGTGCTGGCTGGTTTGAATGGATCGTCCTCTTCCGGTGGAAGGCGGCTTGCTGATTTAACCCTTCCTTCTGTCGACCTTCTCTGGTTTAGTATATCCGCAAGTCGAGCATTCTTCTTGACGTCGTACTATAAATACAAATTTGAGCTATCATAATAAGTACCCAATAAGGATATTAGAAATATATGTACATCGTCTCTCAATGCAGAATTGTTTCCTCGTCCATCATTGCGAGGGGCAGCCGGTGGAGGTATCGATTGTGTGCCTACAGGAGATCTTGCCGCTGATCTACGAAGAAGAGTTGATTGAGATGTACTACAGACCGTGTCCTCCTTTCCCTGATGGGCATGTAATCGGGGACGAATCTTCCCCCAGAAGGCGCCGCTGCTCCATCAGATGGTAGTTTGGGGGCGGCCACCGTCCGTGCACTTCCCGCCCGAGCCGATGACTTCCTTGCACTCGTCGTGCGCTCCGCACTTCGTGTGCGCCTTCCCGCCGACTCTGTCCGGGAGGCCGATTGAGTTCGAATCGCAGAAGAAACTCGTGGAGGAGGTGCCCACGAGGAATTGACTCCATAGGCACGCATCTGAAAACAATGGAGGTATCTGTGGCGACCAAAGGGGAAGAAGAATATGAGGCGGAGATCTTATGACGTGGCAACAAGACAATAACATACCTGTGGATTGTCTGTTATGAGATCAGCATAATAATTTCTGATCACATCATCTTTGATAGATTCCATTTTCTTCTTTGTAGCAATTAGTTGTTCCTCATCACCATTCACGGCTGCATCCGTTCTCTTTCTACTGAGCAAAAGAAGTTGCTCCTCAGCTTTTGTAAGCTGTTTAATTGCATCTTCGCTCATTTTTGCCTGTAAAGAAATTGTCTTATCAGGAAGAATCTTTTCTATATTATGTTTTATGATCATAGCACCGCTTGCAGGGCGCCGGCGTCCTCTCGAAAAGAACACAAATTGTCCATTTACAGCATATTTTGTTACCTTTAGTGAAGAAACACCAATCTACACGTTTCAAGCATTTTTCATAATATTACTAGGATCGGCGCCTATGCAAGCGAAGGTATGCTTATAATCTGTGAAGTGTGACAGTAGGCGGGCAACTGTGCCCTTTGTGCTTACTTTCAATGGACGATCCTCCTCACGCTCTCGGATTGCTTGTTTCCTCAGATTGTTTCGCATCGTTCTGACCGCAGTTATTGGATCACTCCCTAGTTGTGATTTTGCTGCTTCATATCCTTCACTAACGTAGGCTTGTGGCTTCCTAAGGTATACTTTCCGTTTATGAAAATGCAATTTTTGAAATAAAAAAGCTTCTCCTGAACTCCAGCACTGTGAAAACTTACATTTTTGCCTGGCCATCTCCTTCTAGTTGTGCTTCGGGATAGAATCGTTCGTTGAGTGGATCATCTGACGGGGATTGTCCAAACTGCGATTGACCGCGCGCTCCATTCCAAGTGCTTCTATTTTGCGCCTGTTTCCTCCTTTCAAGGTACTCTTCGTAGATAGCATCATCGACCATATTGAGTTTCTGGGTGTATCGGCGTAGCCTAGTGACAGGTTGGGGTAAAGGGGATGGTTCATTATTCCCATTTTTCCATCGCTTTTGTGTATGAATAGTGCAATTAGCGGCTTTATCAATTGTATTTATTATGAACCCGTCAGTAATACTATCTCATATACATACAAGGTGTAAATGTATAAACAATAACTAGTAATTTTCTACTAATATTATTTCTCTTCCTTTAAAATACCCAATTTTCTGAACGTCAAAATTATTAGTACAATCATGGCAGAAATAATGACAGCCTGGAGTTGCCAGGTAATTTGGATTCCTTTCCATCCGAGTAGCTCTGCTGTTCCAAGTGGGCCGACAATTCGCGCTGCCGTTGAAAGGGACATGACGTAAGAATGCCAGACCGTCTGCTGTCGCCCTCCTGCAATAGTGACTGAGACACGCCCCGTACCAATAACAGAAGAGAGGAGGGCTGCTCCGTGCACGTTCACCAATGGGAATCCTACTCCGAAGAGAAATATATGCGATACTGCGAATAGTGCGAAGTTGATGGTTGGTGTAGAATTACACCACGACCACGTACAACCTTTGTGATTTATAGTTTTCGTATAGAACGGCCACGGTGTTGTCGCTGCCAGATAGGCAAGACATATGGCAAATCCAATAATAACTCCCAGTCGGTTGTCAACCCTGCTTCAAATGAATACCATTTCAAGTACTCACCGTCTTGCCATTCCACTCCAAACGTATATAATGAGAAAAGCGAATCCTAAGAAGCCCGATGCGGATACGAGAACTGAGCTAAGTTGTGCAGTCTCCGTCGGATTTAAAGCGAACATGTAAGCCATGAACATAGTTCCTATCCTGAATGTAGATGATGGGAGCAAACAACTGTGCAGGCTGCGATTCTACTTCTTTTCTAGTATCATTCAGAACACATAATTCATTTTGATGTAGATCTTTTATATATTCTGCTTCCAAAACAACCTACATGAACTTACTGTCAAACTAGTATTTCAAACCTGATGTGGATAATATATGAAATACTTAAATATTGAACACTAAGACTTGTTTTCCTACCAAGCTAACGCTTTAGAAGCGATAAAGCCTGTTATTGACGCATCTGAACACTGTTTGAATCCAACGGGTCCGGTATTCCAGAGGTGAAGCAAAGTGTGATTAGTTACATCTAGTAGGTGAAACAAAGTTTTGAAGCTCAAAAGGAAGGGTGAAAGTCAGTCGTAGAAGCGGTGTGCACTGTTTCTAAGCCATATTCTATAATATTACTCACGTTTCCAAGTTGGCGTAATATAACATTTGAATTATCTTGACGACGGCGCATACGAAAAACGGCAATCTTTCGATTCTGTCGGGAACAATTTCACAATTGTCTTCCTTTTCCCGAATCCTCTCAATTTTCGGTTCTTCGAATAAATTGAAGAGAAGGAATGCAGCGAGAATGACGGCACATGTTGCAACCATTCCGGGCACAGTGTACATGTTGATGGGAATGCCACACATTGTTGTTCCCGGATATCCGATCAGTGATGATATCAATTGGAACACTGTCACATGTTGGTCGCCCACTTGTCACCTACATGGTCCAAATGCTGTTCCAAGTGACATTGCTGCGTCAATGAGTCCGGCGGCTGATGCCCTGTCACTTGGTGATGTCACCGAACACCAGTACGTGTTGAGAATCGAGCTACTGCCTGACAACATGTTCCTTCTTTTTTCTTACCTGCTGCAATGCCAACTATGAATCTGATTAGCATGAAGCAATATCGTCGATTCGATGGGATGTATTCAATGAAAATGAATGCCAAGTTGGTGGATATCATTAAGAAGAATGATAAATGCATCGGTCCTTTCAATCCATACTCAAAACATACGATTAGAAACTCGTTCTCTATTTATAGAATGCGCCGGATGTGACTGACATTTTGACAACACCAAGCGAAGAGCGGCGCTGAGATGGCAACTCCTGTGCTGTACAATGAACCAACCAATGAGAAGAACTCGATCGTCGCATTTCTGTCTATCTGAACGAATTACATATTCCGTCATACAACCCACTTCCTCTAGGAATGGCCATGTAGATGCGAAGTATACGGTGAACTGTAGACGGACGATGAACAGAACACATGTGAGCAACTTGACGACGTGCCAGTTAGTTGTCTGTGGAATACCGGATCCCCGCCGGGACCCCCCTTGTGAGTCCTCGTTTGATTCTTCTCGACTACCAATTATGACCATTATTATGTTACCTGTGTCATATCGAGAACATTCTTCAATTCGTTCCAATGATCCGATAGGGAACTCAAAGTTGAATACTGTGGATGGCGATCGGGTTCGTCTGCTTATTAGTATTGCTTTTGTCTTTTCTTACCTTCGTGATCCGGAAATGAGGGCAGGTGAATTGGATAATTCGAAAGAGAAAACGGAGGAGGGGGTGAGAGGTGATTGCGGCACGAATGCGTTGTTGCTTGGCAGAATCAAGAAATGTGGAGGCACACGACGTGTTCTGAAACGTGATCAAGAAACATAGATAATTGAATACCTTTTCCCGAGGAGAGAAGTATCATCCATTCTTGGTGGGAACTGATTTGCGATTAGGAACCGCCCCTCTTCCATCACGTGTCTAGTAATATCCTCTTGTCTTCGTCACCGCCGGTAGTGTAGGCATTGAACATCGATTAAGGGTTGTAGGACGTTTCCCTTTTTACCACTTACTCCGATTGTTTCTCTCTTTGATGTATGATTTGTGCGAAAGTTCAGCATCTTTCATATTTACAACTGACAAGTGAGATAGTATTTCAAACAAAAGTAACAATATAAGTAATTTATTCTTAGTATTATCCGTAGAAGCCGCCAGTTAGAGGAGTACGCACTGCTCGGATGGGCACAACCACCCTCTTGATGGCCGATGGCTCGTCATATTCGTAAGGATCTGTTCTCTACGGACAAACTCTCTCTGCTTCTCTTCCTTACCTTTCTGTACATGTATTTCTCTGCTGTCATCTCATCTTCGGATCTCTGCATATTGGTAGGGAGTTCAGTTGAACGAACCTTGCCATACATTCCTCCTGAATGCATGAGAAGACGCTTCGTGGCTGGGGCACGTTTCTCGTAACCAGCAACTATGAGTACATTGGGTGATCGCTTCGGTAGAAGAGCAGGCGTGTTATAGTCGTAGACGGACCATGTATATATGACATCTGCAGACACTCTTCATCGATCAACAACTTACTTGGCAAGGAAAGAGCTACTATTACATACAGACATGACATGGTCGTCATTCGATTACCTGCAAAATACGGACATAAACAGCATACAGGATACGAGTTATTACATCGTTACTGAATTATTGACGAAAGAAGGCTATTGGCTAATTGCATCATATGCTAGTATACTATCAGAAGAAGATGGAAGAGAGACATGGCGACAATGATTGTGTGCCGTCGTTCGTGGAGGCAATGACGGTGTCCAGGTGTACACTCCTTACGTATCACTCACCACACATTCTATTATGTTTCATAGTCGAATATCAAATTACAGTTATTTGCTAACAAGGGAAATGCTCTTTGGCAAGTTAAGCTCCATAAACCATATAGATGTTATCGATGTAGAAGCACAGACAGGAGGAAGTAGAATAAAGGACGGAAGGGAAGAATGATTAAATTCTAGGGGACTGATTGGGATCATCTCCTTATTGCTTCCTGGATCTGCTTGGTGATGATGAGTAACATAGCAGAGGACAATGAGGTGTAGAAAAGTGACTTCTAACGCCTTAGACAAATTGAACGAAGCAAGATCTAATTAGAAAATTGTGTTGTTCAAATGGAAGGTTTTCATGATGGGAGACAATCGACTCCTTCTCATTGTCTCCAGAATCCATGAAGAAAGAAAAAATGACATTAAATATTGGGCATAAGAATTGCATAATAAGTTGAACAAGTGTTGTACGTATTTAGATAGCTACACGTTGTTTCTATCACATGTTAAATGTTATTCTTAGAATATGACCAAATGTATACGTGAAGTGGAACAATGTGACAAAAAGAACGCACTTGAGAAGTCTGAATAGTTAACTGAAGTTACAAAGGTGTATTGGTTGCATGGAGGTTGCTGTGAAAGACGAGTCAATGGAGTGAAACGCAGAAGGAGGCAGATGAAGTCATCAACGAAAGTAGGACCAGAAAGACTCCCACGCAGCCAATATGCAGTCATCACATAATGCATACCTAAGACATTCTATTTCTTCGACACGCTATTCAAGACAATACATGTATTAAGTCATTTCCAAAAAGGTAACAAGGATTGTTAAATTCATGTAAAGTCGGACGGATATTGAATGTACAACTTGATGGAGCCATTGAAGATCGACAAATATATTCATAGGCAGGCAGGAAGCGGGGGTGACAGGACATGAAGTGTATCGGACCACATACGCAGCAAGAAGTTATGCAGCTGTGAGAGTAATAGAGCATTTATTACTTGCATGGCTCCAACCTTTCGCCAATAAGAAGCACGACAACTGCGGCACAGCTGATTTTTACTTTCGTAGGATATTGTTTACTTCTTAGATGTCTGATAAATCGGCCTCAAAGGTTGCATGAACGCACATAAATGTACTATGATAGTGGGAGCACACGACTTATATTATTCTCTAGGTAACAGTTTTATATTGTTTCCAGTTTTCATATGATTCCACGCTATGAATGATTCGCTTATTTGTGCTTCAAACATTTTGCATCGATTAGCATAAAATGACGAATGATACACAAAGTGCTCTTTGCTGAAGTAAGGATTACTGTAAGGGAGACTATTACGTGCTTTTGGAACTATTTCACATATGATCCTACTTTTCTAACTACTTTTGTGCATCTTTTAGCTATTTCTGATTGATAATATAAAAATAAAAGTAATATTATTGGTTTATGACAATGATATGACGCGGCCTTCAAGAGTAACGTTATAAATGACGCATACGCTTATGGTTGGCAGTGATTCTGCCCCGAGACACCGGTAAGTGTAAATGCACGCTTTCATAATAATTTGTGAAATAGGAATAATTGGTTTAGCGACTTGCGGGGAAATTGTGCTTTTTGTAGTAGTTTTTATTGAATATTTGACGTGTGATCTTTTTGCTCTATGGCAGTAACGCTCTGACGTTGTTATAATGTCACAGTGGTCACTGAATCGCAGGTTCCGTAGCAATAGCGGATGTCGATATACACGTGACTCCATCTGAGGGAGTGCTCACCCTTCTGATAAGTGCATGATTGGGAGTGCTCACCCTACTAACAACCCTACAGGATAGCTTAGCTCTTTTAGTTGAGTCTCATGAAACTTGTGCTGCTTTTCACGTATAACAGAGCTTAGTAGCCGCCCTGCAAATATTCTTATTTACTGCAAAAACATTAACGCTGTTTTGTTTCATTCATCCGTTTTCTTGGTCAAGACGTCCTTTTGCTGGGTTGACTGTACATGGTGTGGTTGGAATATTTTAGCAAAACTATTGTTGTGTTCCCATTATGAGTGCATGCTTAGTAAGGGTTTTGTTATTATAATAATAGAACGTCGAATGTGGAACCCTTGGGTCGAGGAAATATGCCGGAATGGTGTATTAAGAAAAAAAACTTTATAACGAGATGGCCATGCTGTTGTTGGGAGGACTTGATACCAACGTAGGCCTTCCAGCCATCACTAACAATCATTGTGCCTATAAATCAAACACTACCAAAGTGGACTTATTGTTAGTGTGCTTTTTCACACCAAAATCGAGTGTATTCAGATTTTACAACATATTTTTGTGGGTTTTTATTTGTGAGTTTTTCTTCTTTTATAATAAGTAGTTTATTACTTCACTCAAAACATGTTGGGCAGCTAAATCCCACACTCGAGGTCCTGTTTGGTTTTTGAGTTTCCGAGTATAAGTGTTGTGCTTCAAAATGGGCTACAGTATCCCAATATAATAATTTTTGAATTCCTGTAGAACTAGATGATTGCTCGAGTACCACGTGGGTTTGCAAGCTTGAACTTTGGCAATGTAATAAATGTATCTATTACCATCTAACCAAGACAGTAAACATTGTTCTTCTAAAACTCTTAGGATCCGTTCTTTAAGGTCAAAATTTGGGTCTTAATTCAGAAATCATGTGTTTTCGTTGAGATATTGAGCATCAGTG
>JACMIJ010002073.1:0-10347 GCA_014805365.1 Koerneria luziae | reverse complement strand
CTATGGGCACCATAGTGGGCATCGCCTATACTATTACCTATTATGTTAGAATAGTCCTTAAAGTTATGGATCATTAGAGTTAGAACCGAAAAATACAATTTCGGAAAAGACTTTTTTCCCAACCTAATATTTATGTCATGTACTCTATGGACCGTGTTTCAGGCCATTGCCGCTATTGACAGTGTCGACATCGATGAGCTGGATGTGAACGATATTCCACCGTCGCCCCGCCCCTATCGCAAGGCCACGCCCCCTCCTGCCGTGGCACCTCCGGCAACATTCGAGGAAGGTCTGGAGGCGCGGCACAGGAGATTCCAGCAACTGGCCGCATCTTTTCGAGACAAAGGAGAGGATAGGAAATATCGGTTCGTTGGAGAGTAGTCGCGGCGCAGGGGATTGCGTCGCGGCTGTACCAGTGTATTTGAGTAGTGTTCTGCAGATGGAAAGCAGATAGCGTCCGTTATTATTGAGGAAGGAAGTCATTTATGCTGTGAATTGAGTAGTAAGGCTGCAGCGGTAGTAATCCTCTCCAATCCACGACCTTTACTCCGTAAGGTAACAAAGAATGAAAATTAAATTCATTTGCTAGTTCATTTAGGAGGTCTAATGGAGTGGAGGGGGTTGCTACCGCGGCTGGCGTCATTCTTCTCACTACGTGCTCATCCTTCGGTGTTTACACCCTAGGAAAATAAGGCCAAATTAAAGCTCCTTTGGCTTTGTACACAGTATACAACTTTGTGTATTGTTTCAGCATGAACATGAGGATGGCCTCGCAATACGCGGATGCGTTGAAGGAGGCGCGCGCCGGCCGCCCGGTGGAAGTCGGCGAACTGCCGTCGCTGCCCGACTTTGCGCCGCTTCCGCCCCAAGGTCTGCTGCCGTCCATCATCCCTCCTGGTAGTGAGTGTACTGTAGTACAGAGCTAAGGATGATTAATGTTGGCTGATTGTCATCCCTAGCTAACTGTTGTGATCTATCAACTATCACGAAATACGGCTTCAAAGTGAGGGTCTCTTGGTTCATTTCCTGCTATGCCTGAAATTGTTAGACTGAACGCGTTACAGCTATTTCTATTTGAGCGGTTTCCGGGGACGTTTTCAGAATGATAGTAACGGCTTGAAACGCATGTGTTGCAGGAAAAGGTGCTGCAGCGCCGCGACCGACTTCCCAGCAGGTAGCCGGGCCATCACAAGCACAGCAGAAGGCGCCTCCACCAGGTACGCGATGTGGAATATGATATGTAAAGTTTTAAAATTGTAAAATAATGTATAAAACACAATTACGTAAATAGAATTTATCAGGTGAGAATCATACGGCTGATCACAATTGCAATTGACAGTAGATTTTTTTTACCCCACGTTTTTCTTTTTTCATGGGGCTGTTTTATTCTTGAATGGATATGTATTCCGTGTTATGATCTACAAGTAAAGCAGAGCACTAACATGTATTCCACAGTTAGAAGGTGTCAAATAGTGTGGAGAGCGTCCCGGCTCCCTCAGCGACCTCCTCACTGGCTATGAGGCATTGATTCGGGAATACTTTGCTTTACTTGTTTAGTGTCCGAGAGAGTTCTATTCTATGTCTCTTCTTTAGTGACACTACCATCAGTCGGACCGTACGCACCCTCGGGCACCACCCAATCTCGGAATGCAAACCAATTGGAGTTCCTGCAGCAGCGCCAGTTGCAATTTAAACAGGTATTCTTTTAGTGCTTATCGTTACCAAGTATAGCTAAGATTTCCACTAATGTTTTATACTTTGACAATACGTTCAAAGTGAAGGAAGGTTGTTGTGAATGAGCAGAGTTGAATACTTTTCATATTACAGTAATTTTGTTCGTCTCTGTAAAGCGTATACATGTCTATTATAATTTAGGCCGCTCTTGCTGCGAAACAGGCCGGCAACATGGAACTGGCGAAGAAGTATATGGTCGACGCTAAGGTGTGTTCTTGCTTGTCCCTGTGGTTTGTCATGGTTTTTGGCCTCTTTACAAAAAGCAGGAAAGTTAACCTTACTAGGTACATAACAATGGACTCTAGAAGTTCAGTTGTTAAAAGTGCCTTTACTCCTTTAAAGAACATCCTTCCTCTTTCTGTAATTTCGTAGTTTCCATTTTTTCATCGTTGCGGAATCGTTGTGTTTTCAAAATATTATTCCCGCGTAATTTTCCGTGATTCAGGGTTTCGATCAAATGATCTCGGCAGCGCGCGGCGGATTGGCGGTGAACATCGCGTCGGCGCCCGTGCCGCCACAGGTACGCTGCGTTTTTTCAGGCCCGAGGCCCTTAATTGTTTAACATCACATTATTCAATTTCAATCTAGTTAATCTCTAGATTCATGCTCATATGATGCCTATATGAGCGTTTTTTTTACAAATTGTACTGTTCAGGCTTTAACTTCTTCGACAACGTTGGTGCCGCGCATTGAATCCGCGGGTCGACGCAGTCCGAGTGGAGTCGATGGTTGGTTGTTTTTTGTATCGTTATGCTTACTTATTCGTGTAGCAACTCAAAGCAACACATAGGTGCTCTACGACACGATAAATGATTAGTATCAGTTGAGCCTACTACCTCACTCCTCCATTTTGTTGCGACATTCCATCTCTTTTGCTTTTTTAAAGATAAATTTCTTTCTAAGTATTGAAATGAACAGAAAAAAACATACCCAGGAAGCGTTTTTTCCTGCCTAGAGTAAATATAACAACAGTTATAGTATTATAAATGTATATCTCCTTTTGTGTGCAATGTATGTAGTTTGTTCCTTGCAGATCGTCGTGAGGTGTTGTCTGTGTTGGAGAAGACGTTGATTGATCAGATCCAGCTATCGGACAATAATCGGCTTCGGTTTACCAGACTGGGCGATGTCGGAAAGGTGTGTTATAATAAAATACTTGTAATATATTTAATACTTGTTATAATCTAGTTACTACACTATATTATATTAGTTATAATAAAGTTGTTGGGTAATACACTTCCTTTGAAATTGTACAAATTGTTTACGAGATGTCATTCGATAGATTCCTTACAGTAGTACCGTAACGTTGCAAAAGGGCGAGTTCACAAATAACAAGATAAAAAATGTTTAAGAGCGTAATTTCTACGGTAATTGTTGGTTAATTTATCACATGTCACCTTATTTGTTGGACGGTGCGACTAGACAGAGTTCGATGGGTTACAGTTATGATTCCAGGTTCGATTGTTCGAGGAATGGGCGAAATCGGCCAAGAATGATCTGGTGTTGATTCGCGAAGTCGCTCGACAGAACTTGAAAGTGCCGAAGTATGTGTAGCTTGAACTTTTCAAAAAATATTTGTTTGCGTGTTGCTTAAAAGAATGAAGTTACACACAATATTGTCGATTTGAACCACAACAGTTGGTTCGCGTCGCTGGTTTGACGCGCGATGTGCGATTATAGACAACTTTTGTGCAGCAATAGCAATTGGCCTGTCAACGCGAATCTTTTATCAACTTAGATCGAAGGAATCAAATACCCCACAGTATCCCGGTAACTTTGGGACCACCACCACCAGAGGCCTTGATTTAGGAGTGCTTTACTTTACTTTATCTTCAGATTCCACTATGAGGTGCGAAGCATCCCGTCGGCTGACCTGTTCCCGGATCTGGCGGAGGACGTGCTGGAGGTATCACTTGGTTTTTACATTGATTTTGCCTGGTAACTATTGCATGAGCTGCGTACACCCATTGCGCTATCCCAGTGTGGCTTAATTTTGTTTGTCTTTTGTTAAGTATTTTGAAGTATTCATGCACTAGTCAGCACAAAATGAACTACCCCACAAACGCGACACATGCGATGTTCAAATGTCAAAATTTGTGTTAATCAGTTGCTTACTGACAGAAATTTGAGCTGGTGATCTTTTGTTTTTGTGCGTTTTTGAGTTTGCTAAAAAGAACCCTATTGTTTGTTCTACTTTTTTTTTGATTTTCTTACAATCGAATAACCGAACGATAATGCACCTCAATTTGTTTCTGATGCTATGGGCGTGAATAGAAACCTAGTTCCGACTGGCGTAATAAGTTGGATGGCAAATATTGCCTCCCATTTTTAGTGTGTTCTGCACCTTGTATGTGTTTCACTAAACAAAGAATCACACAAAAGATGTGCACTTACGATCAAACTGTACGAAACTTTGTTCTCATTTGCCTGTCCTAGTTCTCACAACTACAGTACGCGTATCCAGTCGTATTGTAGCCGGTGTATGCAGTTGTCGGGCTGTTTGAATGGGTAACTTTGGGCTTTAATATGTCCCACAACGTCCTCGCTCCTGAGGTCTCACCAATAGCGAACTCCCCTCTTAGCATCTTGGCCAGTTATGTAGTCAATGTAAAAGAACTGAGAATCGTGGGCTTCCCCCTGTAAAGATCATCCCATTGGTACATACCCCCTCCCATTTTTTGGCTATTTTTTACCCTACCTTTTCATTCTATGGATTTATGCTAGACGTTTTCTTTGTTTTATTTATTTATTTGCTCTTCAGCTGACCGTAATCTCGGCGGCGGAGGTGCCGTTACCGGCCGGTTATGAACCGACTGATGCGAATCTCTTCGTGAAATACGTCTTCCCCTACCCGCCGGATGCCCCTCAACAAGGAAAGACCAAGCTGGTGGCCGGAACGAGGAGTCCTCGTGGGTTTATCTTTGTAGTTTGTAGTTTTGTTCTAAAAATCCAATTTCAAATTATACACTGAATATCTGCAGCTGCAGCTTATATGCAAATTTTGATGTTCAGCGTTCACGGATCAATTTATTCTACAAATTGGCAGTCGAAAGTCGCGCGGTATGAAGCTGATGCGGGTTTTGAAGAGGACACCGTTGAAGTTGGAGGTATGCTTGTGTTATTACTTTGCGGAAAGTTGTAATACTATTAATGTAATGCAGTTGTATTGTGAAGTAAAGTTACATTGATGTAGTACAGTTGTAATACTCACTTACTATGATAGTAAGACGATAGTTGTAACCTGGAAAAACTCATAACTTCCCAACGTACGCTAGTTTTGTATGTATGGACACACAAGCAACTTCGATGTTTATTTCCAGGCTTAAGTGCCCGTTAGCTGCGGCTGCAGCATTGTCACATGGAATCAGAGCCGGAAATAGTTTTTGTTTTTGTTTTTTGGGGTCCGATCAAAAAGTTTTGTTTGGGTTGGCCCAAAAAAATAATTTTATTTAAATATGACCCGAAATTCGAGATTTTGGATTACATTTGTACATACTGCTTTTTTCAATAGTGTGTTCATTCCAAACGCCCATTTGCCTGTTTCCAATCTGCAGGTCTTTTTATTCTATGGTTCCAGCTGTACCAGAAGGGCGGATTCCTGCGTAGCGACAAGCTGTTGGGAACCGGCGAGTGCAAGTTGGAGCAGCTGGAGGGAGCGGCCGAGTACGAGGAGAGCGCCGCTCTCAAGGTGAGAATATAGATGCTTATTGGACTAACGAAATTGTCCAATAAGTAAAAAAAATGCAAAACTGGTGCTTATATATTGGGCACAGTGTGGTGCTTCCGCTAGGCTACAGCATACATCTACAGAGAACCTTCCTGAATTTATGAAACGGGGTGACCCTCTAATTAAGACCTCAGAAAAGGGGTGCCTATTCAGAATTCAGGTTCACAAACGGGGTGCTTCTAATGTTGCGGTATCCCAAAACGGGGTGCCCCGTGTTATCAATAACGTGGTTGTCGATGTATGGTGAGAATAGAGACTTGGACTACCGAAATTGTACGATAAGTGAGAAACTGCAAAATGGGTGCTTATCACACATGGACAATGACGTCCTTGGGAACGTAGGGTCACCCCGCATTTGTTTACTTGTCTGTCTAAAACACCCCGCAAATCGACAGCAAGATATGAGTATCACCCCCACATTTAACATATTTCTGCACGGGAAGGGTGGTCACCCCGCAAACAGGAACGTCTTTGTCCATGTATGGATGTAAGGCGGTTCGGTCAACGCTTTTGCTTGAAAATCTTCAGGTCATGACAGTTTTCTAAAATTGTTGTCATATTCAGGACGGTCGAAAAGCGGTTGGTGGCATGGTCAGTGCACGTATTCGAATTCGGGAACCGCTCGGAGATAACAAGGTGTGTTCTTTGATCTTTGATCTTTCTTGTCATTATATGGAAACACAATGGTCCTTGCTAACAAAGTTGTAAGTCATAGGTCTATCCAAACGCGTCAGCAAATTTTTTTATCTCATTTGTTCCAGGTGAACGTGAAGGCGGAGAAGTGGTTGATCGTTGACGCGTAACTGGTGCTTACGATGGTTTCCGTCTGGTGTCCTCACAGTATCGTGTATGTTTAGTATAATACAAGTATTACTATCTTTGTATCTGTATGTGTGTTATCTGTAACATGATGATTCTGTAACTCTGTATAGTGTACATCGACATGATGGTTCTCGTATGATGTACAGTACTCTGTATTTGTACGATGTTACATTTTATAATGGGTTTTTTATTATTGGGCAGGAACTGATGTTGATGATTAGTATTGTCAGACAGGGGTGCAATTCTGTTTAGAAAATCAAACTTATAATTAGCGACGAAAAGGATGATGTTGAAGTCTAATGCTTGTCATGTCGATGTGTATTATGCTCAGTAGCAGCAAATTGTTATAATATACTATAGAAAGTTGATCTTTGATCAACCGTTTATAGTTTGCTCTTTGGCGTTTGATGTTTTGCCGAGTGGATCATGACTTTTCCTTTCTTTTCCTCTTCCTCAAACTCCATGATAGTAGGTTACAGTATGCTGAAATTACTGTAATAGTATTTTTTTTGTTACTAATTGTAAGGTAACATGCTTTTCATTGGATTACTGTATTCATCGAAGCGCTTTCTATAGTGTGCTTATTGTTTGTAAATGTATATTTATTTTAGAAGCAACAATCAATATAGTTTTTTTTTACTTTTCATATTTCTATAGTCGACCGATACTTATTGTGATTTGCAACCGGTTTAGCTGTAGCTTGTTGGCTAAATACATTTTATCTTTGTATAATCCCTGTGTTTTTTCGAGTACTTTGTGTAATATAGATGACTTTACATATCTTACGAGATCGCTTATAGTTAGTGTTTAGAAAATGCGTTATTTTAACTTGATTGCTTGGATCAATAAAAGGTTTTATATTTGTAAGTTAGAGCACAGAGTTCATATCGGTTTTTGGACTTGTATGACACAAAACACTAGTTAGCACCAGAACCAGAATATTGGTCATATTACAACTTATTGTTAGGCCGTATAGCCTGCAAATGCAGTATCTTGATTGTGTGTGAACATTTGTGAATCTGGAGCTGCCAATTGGAATTTTAAAAACACTGCATTATTTACAAATTGCCATATTATTTAGATCCTGGCTGGATGTTCTTATTTTGCAAGATGTCGGCTTTCTGTGAAGGTACTTGTCAATAACGATTACTTTGCGGAAGTCAGCACATGCCGCTCCAAGGAAACCATCTATTACATAGTAAATAATTATGCAAAGTACAATTTAACGGAGCCGTTTTTAATACACAATCGTGGATTTGTTTTGGTCAAATTGCTTTAACTATAGCACGAGGTTGATGTTGACTAACAATAAGAGTTTCGGCTTTTGCGCGTAATGTCCGTCATAATACAATGGTTTTTGTTATTGCCATATTGTTGTTATTGTTTGACAAATTATCATCTGCTTACAATAAGTTATTATTATAATCGGAAGCTGATGACAATCAAAGACTATCTTACAATTAGTAGCAAACATTCAGTCATGCGGCGAGCACCGCCCAATATAAGAACCGCCTAGATAAAACCGCCTGGATAAGAACCCTAGAACAATGTTCGCTAATTTGATTATCCTTTGTCCGAGGGTTCTTATCCATGCGGTTTTTATTCTTGGTGGCGCCGGAAATGCCTATACCCCACCATTGTTTTTTTGAACGTCTCACGACATGCGAATAAAGTAGCTTTCGGCGGTTGTGAAATGCTGTGATCTTGAACTGCTAGACATTGATTGTTAGCAGGTTTTACGCAGTATCCGCATACTATTCTAATACTTTACTCCGCTCTGCATGAACAAATCTTATTGTTAGGTTGCATACCAATTTCAGAAATTTGACAATGTATTTAAATTCTTTGCAAATCCTTGTCAACAATGCTAAGTAACGTAAAAATGGATCGCCCAATGCGATATTAGAAGAGGGACCACTATCATAATAATAGTAATTTATACGTCGTATGTATAAAAACCGTAAATAATAGAATATGTCTAATAAGCATGTACCACTTACGCATGCAAAGGTAGCAGTTACCAACTTCGTCTCGTCAAGCAAATCTGCCATTATCTGTATGCTGTTGCCCTATGTTGTGTTGAATGTGTAAACTTGCGAAGCTCAGCAGTGTTTTAAGTTGTTGTTACTATCACATTTTGCTTCCGCCCATATAATATCCATACCAATGACAGTTATTTCAATACATCCTGTAAAATGTTTCTACAAAAATTTGAACCTGTTGAGTGTTTCAGTACAAAATTTTCGACATCCTGTGTCACAAGTCAGGAATATCGCCGGTCTACAGTATCTCATTTGCATACAACTACAAAAGCTTTAGAGAAGCCTTTGTTTTGCTCCATGAAATGAAATGAAACAAAAGTTTTTCCGATAAGAACGAACGAATTTGAGACCGTCGGAAGTTGCACCATCTCATTGTCAGCATGATCTAGTTACCGTATTCGTGATGCTATATTTTGTACCCAAACGGTAACGTGCTGTGGTTTTCAGTACCTTTGTGCTGAAAACCTTCAAACCTATAAAAAACCTTCAACACCTTCAATGTTGCCAAAAACCTTGTTTTCAGCACCTTTCCATGTGGCACTTTCCCGATTACCTCTTCGTTCTATACTGTATCTATGTTCCAATCCTGTGGATTGTCTATGTCTCACAAATTTATCTGATCGTCAAGTATAAGGATACGCTGTTCGTTTCTTCGTTCTTTACGTTATTTGCTTTTGGAGGAACACTGGTGAGTGAAACGAACTGTTATGTGCTTATTCTCCAATGATAATGGGTTCAGCGGCCTTAAATTTCCCAAAGTGTTCCTGGTACATCAGGAACTCCCTTCGAGAAACCCCTATGATTATGGAAGAAGCTTTAGAATCTTTACTATGATAACACAGTGTTATTTACGATTAATTTAATACGTTTACTTTGATTATAAGACAGTGCTGTCGTAATCACTACATGTTTATGTAATTGGCGATCCAACAATAGCTGACACAGTGTTTATAGTTGTAACGTAAGGCAGCTTGCAAGTATCGTCGATGCTTTGAAGAGAGCACACATATGTATGGTTAATCACGCATTACTAACAAGTTAGCTGTATGTATTCATCCTTCAACAAGTCTGTTTTACCCCAGTTAGCCATATGATTAACACAATTCACCATACACTGTAATAATACACCCATCCTCGCAACCTTAATCCTCAAAAACCAGCAGTTTCTTGCAGGATCTTCTTGGTTCGGTTGCATGTATTGCCGTCTACAAGCTACCCGTCACGCCTATGCTGAACAGTTTCTTTGAGGCTGAAGAATTTGGAGCGGCAATGACCATTTTCTATGCGTATGTATAATGCTCACTCCAACAAAAGTAAAAGTAAAGCAAAGTATACCCTATTCAAGGCCTTATAGCCTGCGGGGGCGCTAACCGAAAGAATCCGTCCGCACTAAAAACTCCCTTCCTGCAAATGTTGGAAAATAATGAAAGAGTAAGCCATCCGTATGCGTGTGATTTTCACCTTTCCCTTCAAAAAAAAACACTCAAAAACACATAGATAATTTTCACCTATTTAAAAAATTCGTTGAGTGACTCAAAACATACTCAAAACAGACACTAGATCAGACTAAATGAGAATTCAAGCGTCAATCCAACCCCAGTGTGCATATGAGGCACAGTAGACCGGTAGAAACAGAATACTGTGTTTGTATGCTGTTATATCTCATATGGAAAGTATTCCTTATGAACGTATGCGGTGTCAATTTGGGGTTTTCCTAATTGTAAGCAATTAATTGTAAGGTGTATTGTAAGGTGCGCACCGTGTGAATGACTGAGCACCTTTTTGGATATAATAGCCCCACAACGTCCTGGCCTTTGCAGGACAAACAGCAAGGCGAAATTCCTTGAAAATGGGAGACTTTGTCTTTTCCTTTTGCAGGCTGACGTTCTACTTTGGCCTCGCGCAAGAGGCTGTGAACATTGCTGTTGCGCTGAATCGCTTTACGGCAGTATTCGCTTATTCCAAGTACAATAAGGTATACCATACACTTTATTTTATTTGTTTTACTTTATTTCTTTGTGT
>JACMIJ010002072.1:0-10347 GCA_014805365.1 Koerneria luziae | reverse complement strand
GCCCCACAACGTCCTGGCCTTCTCAGGACTACCCGCAAGGCGAAATGCCTTGAAAACGGGAGACTTTGCCTTTGACTTTTTTATCACAAATTATGAAGTAACATAGCGGACAGACAATGCATATGCTAGATGGGACAGAAACCCGCCGAGTATACATAATACAAACAATACATACGATTAACTAACCAAAAGTAGCTAACTGAAAATTGCCTGTGACTTCTATAAAGATAAGTTTTCACAACAACATAACTAATTATTATATAACATTCAAAACATTTACATGACTACAAATCTTACTCATCTAGAAATTCTCTACGTTCGGTCTCAAAGTTGGAAATTCATTCCTTAGAGAGGGTTTTTATCATAGTATGCAAATATCGCTCGATAGACAGACTGGCGGGGAAGCAACATGCAGCGAAAAGGCAAGATGAAAACATTCTACACTTCATACAACTGCCCGATCGGAACTGTCGCCAGGAAGAATCCCAGTTCTTCGAACGTCGCCACCTCGGATTCCTTCAATCTTCTCGCCCAGTCCAATCGAATCTTCGAATGGATAAATCGAGAACAGAGGATCAACAATGGAGGAATCGATAGCCAGTACGAAGTCACGAACTCCTAAATGCCAAACTTGTTATACAGAGTATCATTAGCTTACCTGACTCCGTTCTGTACAAATATCCGACTGTCGATATATTATGGTATCTTGTTGTTAGGTTTCTTTCTAATTACCCATATTTGCCAAAGTATTCAAAGTTTTCACAAACCTATGTCATTTCGCAAACTTGTGAACCTGTACGGAGTTGTGAAAAACTTGAATACGCTCACAAAATTGAATATTTAATGAAAGTCGGATAATTGTACAGAACGGAGTCAGATATTCCAATAGTAGGTCAATTATTACTGCTGCAAAAAGGGATTGTCACGTTTTTTATTGCTTGACCAAATTATGAATTGTGCTAACCTTTCTAGGGTGTTCAGAAATATGTTTTTAGTGTTGTTGCATTCCGCTTGACGAGAAAAAAAAATTATATACTGAGTTTTGGTTTGTAAAATGTTAATAAGTATACTAGAATCACGATTTCCGACGCGCTCTCAGTTTCCACGCGCCCTTGAAATTCGCCTTATTTTAATAATATTAAATTGAAACGGCAATTCATACGACAGTCGGTCATATGGTCGAGCACATAGGTCAGTAAAAGATGGTATGCTCAAGTTGGTTCATGCCATGGAACCATCAACGGTAAGATTCCAACATTCCAGTTTTATCTTCTGCAGAACTATTTGTCAGGTTTTGTAGCTGCATTGCATGAAAAGTCTCCGAACTCAATTGTTACGTAGAATAAAGTACTACCAATAAAGGGTTCACAAATTCTTAGCAATTTCACATAAACCTCTCTGAACGTATTTTGGGAACACCCGCGCTGCACAGCTCATTTAAGTGTTCAAGACTTACAATCATCAAGCTTTGAGAGAAATATAATGTATACAAATAGACATGCATATAGTTACTATTGGAATATCTGACTCCGTTCCATACAAATATCCGACTGCAACCATATTGTGTGGTATCTAGCCTGTATATTCAAATTTTCTATCTTAGTCAAATTTTTCGCATCTCATAGTAAAAACTTCAGAAGCGTGGGAAGCAACACATAGCTAGACAAGCAATGAAGTCGTTAAAGGAGGCCGGAAACCGTTATTTCATTTGTAAAAAAATGTGTTCATAACGAGTGTTTTATTGACCCGGCACTTTTGTGTTTTGGGAATACACGTAAGAACAATTCTCAGTGAACTGACGGTTTCCGGCCCCGTCTAACACACTTGAACATGTAACGGCAGTTGAGTGACTTGCGCAGAAGAGAGCCAGATAAGCTAATACAGTACTTTTCATAGAAAGGCAGGAATTTATAACAAACAAATTTACTTAGATAAATTTTCTGTTCCGAATAATACTGATTTCGGAGCCGTATTGGTTTAGTACTGCTAAATTTTTCGGAATTGTGTATCTTCCGTGACAAAAAAATAATAATACATGGAACGCATTTTATGTCAAATTTGCATACCTTACTGACCAGCAATCGTCTGTTTTATCATGCTCGGCACTGCGCCGCTCTGCGCCTTTTTATGAAAATTACTGTAATACTGACCGATCTATCCATCTTATAGGAGCGGAGCAGCTCGCCCTCACTCGAAATATGTGCACAAAGCAGATTCTCCAGCACCGTATCTGAACATTCTCATGTTGAAAAGTAAGAAGAAAACACGCAATAATAACAAAACTCCAACAGCAGCTATGATGACACGTGGCCTTGGCAAACTGCCAACAGCTGTTGAAATGGCTCTTGAATCTCGGTTCCATCGGCAGAAGACACCGCACACATTTGAATTTTTGTAGGAAGGATTACGGTTTCGGGGGACCTTTAAAGAAGGAGTAAATTCACTTTTTAAAGTACTGTGTCCCGTTAAACATAGCTTGCCCTATTTGTGGTTGACACTTCTGTAGCTTCTTTAGTGATGCAAATACGAATCGGGTATTGTATGATGTTTGGAAAACCGAAAAACGGATGAAAATAACACATAGCTAGGCCCTATTTCACAGGAAACATAAACCTATTGGGACATAGTAAAAAAGTGCGTTCACCCCTTCTTTGAGAGTTGGTATAATTCTCATAAAATTCCGAAAGAACTAATTGTTAACAAAAAAAAGGATGAAACACTAACTTGCCTTTAGAATATTTTCCTCTTATTCTTATTCGTTAGAACAAGGGAAAGCGAAGAAGTAATGTGAAAAACGTGGCAAGATGGAAGTGTGTTTCAGCAAGAACTTGGCTAGCTCTACCATTTGATGCTATACAACAGTGAACCATGTAACATCTCAATAAAAAAAAAACGTTAAGGATGCCATACATAATGTTAGCTCTGGTTCATAATTGTATTCTCCAGGCCAAAAAAGCAAAAACGGATTCCAAACCTCGTCCTTTTCCCGCCTTTCTCCACTCATTTGTTTCGACATCAAACCGATTAGGACAACCATTCTGCCACGGGTTCACCAAACTGCCATTCCATAATCGAGTATAAATAGATGGCATATACAGGCGTCTGAATGACGCGGCCGGATCTATAAAGGTAACGTTTTTGCCCGCAATTATAGGTGTTTCTGTTGTGCCATGGACACGTTGGAAAATTTAAGTCCGATGCATCCCATTCGATCCTGGCCCGATATCTTCACCGTTCAACCGTTACTACTGTGAACCAGGCTTAATGGGGTGCAACACCACTGTTCCCCCTCCCCGGATCTCACGTATGTCAAAAGCGGCATTTCATTTTATGCTAATTTCTTTGTTCTAGTTATGAGAGCGTTTACTTTACCGCTGAGCGGTTTTGGTATCGTCCATAAACTGGCATAAATAAACATACAAAACGATAGACATTGAAAATATGAACGAGGATGTCAATAAACACAATGTTCAGTCAAATTACAGCAGCCGAAGGAGCAATCGGGGTGAAAATCAATGCTAATTACCATTGCTTTATTCCTTTCTTGAAGCAATTATATTTAGCTTCAACTTTAAAGAAGGGCTAAACTCACTTTTTAAAGTACTATGTCCCCGTTAACCATAGCTTGCTATGGGTGTGACTAAAGCTTCTGTAGGCCACTATTGCATTATTGTAGCTGCGTAAACCAAAACAGTTGCGTTTCGTGAAAATTGCTATAGAAAGTTTTAGTTTGAATTGCCTCACCCAAACAAATATGACAAAAAATATGAAAGACAAATAAAAAAAATAAAATGCAGTGTTAAGCAAGTTGTTCAAGTTATATTTTTTCTTGGAATGGATAATATTTCAAACTTAGACCGGCGGTCGTAACATGCTGTGCTGCGAGATTAGGGATTCTGACAATCAGGAAGCAGAATGGTTGCTTTTACATATTGGCACGTTTCACTGTTACTAATGTATATGCATACCTTGCACTTCAACAACTGGATAAGTGCCGTCAGCATCAAAGGAGAACAGCAGAATCTGGAAGGGAAAATATACGACAGGAGAAAAAAGGTACCATAAAAAAGTTACCGAACATTTGTACACACACAAGAGATTGGACAAAAATCTTTCTGTTACATTTACAAATTTCTTTTTGACAGTCTGGAAAAACGCGTAACACATGCTTCATCCAAAGAAAAATATTTAAAAAAAACCATGGAGTGGACACATCGCTTACTTTGCCTTCCATCGCCATGTCTTTGCCGAGCATATACACCCGACTGTCCTTCCATCCATACGCGCTGACTTCGTATGGATATTTTACCGTATGCCTTCGCACCACCTCATTTTCGAGTACTTGATATATCTACAATAGAACAGAAGCCAATCACATCATTCTGAAACACTCGAACTCTAAAAAAAATCTCAAAGTCTCGAAACGTCATCGAAATGTATTAGACTCACGAAAATGCAAAATAAACTGTTCCGATAACAAAATTCGAATACATGTCTTCGGTCATAGTTAACAGGAATATTTGAGTACCACTGTATATCTTTAACAACGAATAACTGTGTAATCACAGCAATCTTGTTCCTGCTAACTTATCGGACAAATTCGTGAGCCCTATATCACTACTGTTTGTCGCCACAATACGCTCTCTTTTTACCACCAACATCCACAAGTTTTTGTGTACGATCCGCCGGAATCGCAAGAATCCATGGTTTGTCGCTGTCGTAAAATGCGTCACAATCGAAAATTCGGTAAAATTGCATCTCGGCTAGTACACGCGATGCGATGCGCTCCGCCCGATTGAGTTGCGTGGACAACTGAACGTGTTTACACCTTCACCAGCTACTATTGGTTAATCTGGCCGGGAGATAGGAATGGCTTGGCTGAAGATGTTCCCACAGTTTGAATGTTCCAGCTTCACGGGCGGCTGAGATATGAGCAAAAGGAAAGCGGGCCTGAATGCATGCAAACCGGCGCAATTCAAACATTATTTTTCTTTGGATGAATGTGACCGAAAATAATATCAACATATTCAAAAACATCAATGTCGCTTCTCGTAATGTGTAGTGAATCTTGCTCTACTTGTTCTAGTATCACTTCTTTTAGTATTTGGTCAAAACGCAGATGTGACAGGAAGTGCAACAAATAACTGTCCTGGTATCCCTTCTTTAATATTCAAATTTTGCTATCATATTCAAATTTTTTTCATAGTTAGTTGTGAGACTACAAGTGCATAGACCTGCAATGAACGATGACAAATTTGAATATGTTGAGCAAATTTGAATATTAAGCGACAGACGGACATTTGTATGGAACGGTGTCAGGTATGTCAATAGTATGCATACTACGTTTGCTTTGACCAGCTATGCGTACAATGGATAAGAATAAAACTTTTGGAAAACGAACGCTGGCATAGTATTTTAAAAAAAGGAGTTTACCCCTTCTTTAACCATTGCTTTCTCAAAGTGTGGAGCACAATATACGGAACACCTCTCGGCCGTCAGGGTTTTGAATGTTTCTTCTTACCGTACTCTTTAACGTTACTTTTTCCTAGCGCGCCTTACAACTTTTCTTTCCTACCGTACCCTATAAGTGACGAGCTGTATCTGGATCGGCGTCGTCCATTCGCCAAGTTTTCCGTGCCCTGGTTGGCCGTTGGTTGCGTCAAACGCTGCGATCGCGACAAATAAATCATCCGAAATGAACTGCAGTAGCTTAACCTGCAAAACACATTGTCAACAATCACAAATAAAGTAAAATGAAGCGTACCCTTATCCAGGCTTAATGCCACTACAGTTGGATACCACTTCACCGCACTGCAATACAACGAACGACACCGGCTGCAATTGCAGCCACCCCATACATAAATGCGTTTTCCTCTGACTCGCGCACTCGTCCACAATCTTACTTCTAGTACGACTTAGCGATTCCCTGCCCCAGCTGCAACCCGCAAACCCCCACGTGCGCGATATCGATGCATCTATCTGAAGAGTTCTTATTTTTTCGCATTCTTCCATCGGGGGAAATCAACGACAGGGCATGTTAGAAATATTGGGCCAAGGTCCTCGGTAGGGCCACGGTCCTCGGTCGTCTCTCCATCTCGTATTTGGCCCACCACGTCCGAGATTGTGCTCGTATGGCGTCCATTCCAGTATCATCCATATTCATCCCGGCATCTGACTGATCTTTGCTGCCCATTGCCATTTCCTCTCCATGGTTCTCACACAAATAACTGGAATCGAGACGGTCCTGTACAGCCACTCGTTCGTCCTAGGAGCGTGACACCAGCCATATTTCTCATCATCTTCTTCTGCGACACTCCAAGTAGCAGTGCAAAGGTTTCGCTTCCGCAAAGCATGGCTGGCTCCACGCACGACGTAAACAGGCGGAGCTTAAGTAAGATCCATTCCGTCTGACCTCTTCGTGAAGAACTCGTAGAACCGGTTAAAACTACCCCACACTGCGGTCGATTTCGATGGTAGGGATCCTGTTAAAAGAGACCCTCTGGCCGAGGTAGATGAAGTCCCTAACGTAGCCCGCAGGAGAGCCGGTGAGGAGGATCGTGCACCATGTGTGGTTGATCATCACAAGGGTCCGTTGGCGGTTGATGGTGAGACCGGCTGCGTGACTGGCCTGCTCGAGTTAGTTCAGCATCCTGGAGGCCTCCGTAGGCGAGTGGTTGATCAGGACGATGTCGTCGGCGTATCGCAGATGGCGGTGACGGACACCGTTGACCTTCACACCCATGTTGGATCAGTCGAGCCCACGGAAAACCTCCTCCAGCACCGCGGCAAAGAGTGCCGGCGAAAAACAATCGCCTTGCCTGACACCTTTCCCGATCGTAAGTTTGGTTAGCGTTGCTAAATTTTTCGGAATTATGTATTTAAAAAAAATAGAACACTACATGGACGGTATTTGAGCATTAAAAATGCCTTACATCGGAAAAAAATAACCTAATGCAAATAATATCTTACTCAGCTGCAATTGCTCGTTTTATCTGCGCCGCTCCGCACCGCGCATGCTTGCCTTTTTGCCAAAAAAAAAGTACTGTATTTGGAACATTGTTCGGCTGTCATCGCTTCCTCCTTGTCCTTTGGTTTCGCTATCCCCTTGCAATTGTCTTGCTGGCACAAGATCATGTTTCTCCTATAAGGAGTCCGATGTCCTTCAGCTCTTTTATTAACATTGCTGCCATCGACTTTCTTTTGTTGCAATCCTTGCGAATTTTGCACTGCATAACCTTTCCCAGATCCATATAGCAATAAACATGTGAGGTAACGGAGTCCGTGTAGAGCATTGATGAACACCCAGGTTTATGAGAAACCCGAGGGAGAGTCTATAGCATGATCAGAATGGACTTGGCAATTTGTCTATGCCATATGGATCGATCAGACTTCTGCTGTTTCGTGTTTGCGAGAACCAGATGAGCTCTCCTGGTATTCGATCGAATGCCTTCTCCATGTAGGTAGAACGCACGGGAGCTGCCTTCTCGCGTTGCTTCTTCGACAGCTGTCGTGCGGCATCCATGACATTCGTTTTCCCCTGTCCGCGTGAAACCCGCATTTGAGTGGTAGCTATTTTTGCAACACCAATCAGGGGGAGAGGTCTCCTGTTTTCTTACGTATGGTCACCGTCGTGAATGCATCAAACACCGGCACAGAAGTTTACCCACCGAATTGTCTGCGTGGACCCTGGTAGCATCAGTGAGCGGAACACAATGCGTCCATGCGTTTCGCGCGCGATTAAACACCCACACATGCGCGGTTTCACCGAACGGCACATGTTCCTGAAACATTGCACACGAGCACAGGCCCAGCATCTGAACGACAAATATTTATGTACACCTTCGGGGTAAAGTTCGAAAGGATTTGAATAAGAAGAAAAAACAAAGGATTTGAAAAAAAGCTCTCCGCTGGCGTTGGGGTACCCAAAAATAAGAAGTCAAAGCGAAAAAGTATTCAATGATGATGCGGTGTCCAAGATTTTATGTTATCTTGCATTACTATTATTTTGTTATACTAGTGGTCAGGAGGTTTACGCAGTTCGCATTTTGCCTTGGAACCAGTGGAGCTGTTCGATGAAAAATATCATTGTTTTAAAACTTTTATGAGAGTTCCAGTGGAGCGCGAGCAGCCCATAGGCCACATAGGGAATTCGAGTTTCGTTCACACATTGCAATGGCTAACGCATTCGATGGCTAACGCATTCGATATTTCGGGATTCGAAATACTGTTAGGCCGGAAAGAAAAAAAGGAATAAGAAAAAAGTATAGATCATCCTCCAATCATAGATAAATACAAAAAATTCACCAATTCTCCTCGAGAAATGAGTTGCTCCATTCGATTACACTTTTCGTAATCATAATCGGGAAAAGCGAAAGTTCCTATAAGAAGAGTCCTATAAGAAGATTCTGCTAACGTATAGCTGATAAGTTAATAACCATTGTATTACATTAGCAAATAAGAAGATACGCACAAGTTCATTTTTCTGTCAGTAAGCAACCAATCGGCATACATTTTGGTATTTGAAATTATATCCAGCATAACTTGGGATTCAGGTTCATGATTTTACCACGAAAAAACCCGAAAACTGAAAAAAGGCCAGCCCTGGTGCCAACCCGCACACTTTGGCTCAGTCAGAATGCTGCCGGGGATCGGCAACGTCACCACCCAGCCAAAGTGTTTTTGGGACAGTCAATTGTTTTGAGAGTAATGGGCAATCCTAACGCTATTTATAAACCTCGTTCCATCTCATACTCGTATTTACGATGTCGTTTCCAATGTCGCTCTCCCGTCAACGTCTTCACGAGCTCCTTGACCGTCGATACGTCAGATTCACTCAGGCACGACGCGAACTCTTTGGTTGCAGTAGAATGGATGACTCGTAAGGATAACTCCAGAAGAGTTGGTATGGACAGCGGACGAATGGTGATCACCTGATTTTGAATAGGGTAACATTTTAAAACTATTCACCGAAGACCGAGAAGAAGTCTACATACCATTGACATACCTGACCCCGTTCTGTACAAAAAAAGTCGACTGTCGCTAAAAAGTGGAAGCAGCGAAATTTTTCTTTTTCAAGAAACACTAGCGATGGTGCGTAACTAACTGCCCTTTACCCGTTTTTGCCAGATTTGCCAACGATGTAAGCCGTTCCTTTCAGCAGAGGTGTTTATTCGAATTTTGTTGGTTGTTTTTTGTTTTGTTGGTTGTTTCTTGTTTTGTTGGTTCTTAATAAAGTAGAGTCCCTTGTTATGATGATATGGAATAAGAATTTTTAAGCACTTGTGAACGAAAAATCAAGTACAGTGCAAAAATAAGCGCGGCTGGAAGGAAAGTGCTGAAACTTTTCATGCGTGCTCAAGGATATTGCAAAAAAAAAATTTTGTATGGTTTTAATATTTGTTTGTTACCCGTGTGCTAAGTATTTGCATGTCGTACGTAAAGAGAAGAAAAGAAACCGACGATGGTGAAAAGGTGTCTTAAATTCATGAAGGCTTGAGTATTGTTCCCATCCAACGCTAAAGATCGAGACATAAAAGCCAACCTGTTGCCTGTCCACCAAGAACGACTGCAGGAGATTGCCACGAGCAGTCAGCGAATGTCTGGCGAGCAGGAACTGTGAAGCAACTGGAAAATCTCTTAACCAAAGTGCATTCTTCGTTAGCACTTAAAGCAATTTGGAGAAAATGTTTTTTTTAAAATTGGACAAACATGTATAAAGAAAAAGTCAACATACCATCAACTTCACCGCCCGCATTGCCATCCTGATCGTCTGCGTTCACCCATCGAAGTTCCTCCATGTCCAGAATGTACGGACGAACGCCTTCACACTGGGGAAACACCAAAAAGCGCTCAGCCAGTGCCAAATAGGAGTGACGAAGGAAAATATCGATCAGCAGACGCGGACAAGGATCTGAATTAGTACATGTTGAAAGTATTAGCTATACGAACACACGTGTCTGCATAAATTGTAGCGAATAACTCCTTACAAAAACAAAACAACTGAAAATCACTTTCCACATACGACTGTGGGAATGACAAGAAAACAATTGAACATCCATTGTTTTGCAATTGTCTTGCTGAAAAGAAACTGAAAACAATGCGGTCTTCATTTGCTTAGTTGATACCAGACGTATTCTCCGAGTGTGATTGACCTTCACCGGGGTGTCGAAAATTTAGGAAAATGGGTTGTCGAATCGCGTGTATTAAAGAAGTAGTGAACGCACTTTGTTCTCAGGCAAAAACAGCTCAATTGAGAATCAACAGCTCATTGAAAAACAAACTGAAAATCAATCGCATTGCTGATTCGCAATTGTATTGTTGGAAAACAATTGATAAATTTCAAAAAGC
>JACMIJ010002070.1:0-10349 GCA_014805365.1 Koerneria luziae | reverse complement strand
CATCTTTTCTTGCGTTTAAGGCTCCAGGTATGCCTGGTATTTCAATCCTTTTCTTGCATTGACAAAAGTATTTCTTTCTTTTCTTCGTTTCACCTTTTGGAATATTAAGCTACCACTCCACTGAAAATAAATCACCCTTTTCTTTGCGCAGCCCATTTTACAGGTTCTATTGGCATGTTTAGTACAGTAAGGCAGGAAAATCCCAATTGACTGAGCCGATAGCCAATCTGCAGCGAAAGCTGCGCCAGTGGTCCCGTGGTGTAGCGGTTAGCACTCAGGACTCTGAATCCTGCGACGGGAGTTCAAATCTCCCCGGGACCTTCTGTTTTGCAGATTTCGATGAACCTAGTGAAAGCTCGTTAGGGTAGATCGGTCATCGTGAATCCATTTTTGAATGTTTATTTATTTTGTCGAGTGTTAGTGAATGTAATTTTTTTAAAGTCCAGCAAAGGGCCATCACTGACACCCATATTGTATGTGTTGTTCGTTTGTATCAAGTGTTGGGAGGAAGATCTCACGTTGCAGAAGTGCTCTGTTTCTGCTACAATCTTGCATATTGTAATTACGCAAATTCCATGTCAGTACATGTAACATACTTTAGAAACACAAAGCTAATCATTAGCTTTATGCTGTTATGGAAAAACCAACAGGTATTTTAGGATAGTGTCAGCCACAGCAATATACCTTTTCAAGATTTGATCTTCCGTTTTGTATCCAGTGGCAATTTTGAGAAACATTGGGCGTCTTGGTTTATGGAATAGTCGAATGATTGGGATACTCGACACTGCCATTCGAATGGGCAATACTCGCTCGAATAGTCCAAGAGAGTATTCGAACTGCCAACCTTGTGTAACAATGTGTGTAAAACAATCTCTGAGCTTATTATTGCTCGGAAAATCTTAATGTACTATTTATGTCTTATGATTTCATTAGTGAATGTTGCTCGAAATAGCTAACAGTGGGATTGAAGGTGTCAACAACCATTAACATGTATACGCTTGTCCAATTATGAGAGTTTTTAGATGACGCAAGATTTCATGGGTGAATCGGTGAGCTCCGTTCAACTGACACCGGACGGCAATTGTGTCCTCGCTTCCACTCACAATTCTCCATTGCGACTCATGGACAAAAGTAACGGGAAACTACTGGCAAGGTATTCATTTGTGTTTCGTTTACAAGATAACGACGCAGAACAAGGGAAAGGGGTGAGTTTGCACTGCGGGATCTGCAGTGTTATCAAGCAGCAGCTGAACATGGCACCTATGTTGGAGCGCTTTTTATCCCGTGGATGTCTAATAGCTCTCTGCTTGCTGCGTCCTCTCCCTAAGTAATAGGCTCTGCTTTTTAATCATTCCTTGACGTGCTTCGTGTGTGTATTACTGCAAGAGGTGTAGAGTGTCGGCATGTATACGTAGTTACTACTTGTTGAATAAGCCGATGGAGGCATCGTGATAGTCAATGAGGAGAATCCGATCGAATGTTGCAGCTATACGGGCCACACGTCAGCGACTTATCGGGTTGAGGGGGGAGTCCTGCACAATATGGAATATGTCCTGTCCGGGTCGGAGGACGGATTCGTATATGTTTACGGGTAAGTACAAACCAGATTATCTTCTTCTTCCGTCTTTTCGCAACATCACATACATCTATTTATACGTTAGTACAGCTCCGAGGAAGTCTGCTGGTGTTACAAAAAGAGATATAATGATTAGGCAGAGGCAGATCTGCAGTTCCTTATCAGGAGTCTACGTGTTCTTCTCTTCAGGGTTGTGGATGGTTCGGTGGCAGTTCGTCTGCACCATCCGGAGGCGAAAGTCATCCATTCACTGTCGACTCATCCGAAACTTGCCCATGTGATATCCACAACGGGACCATCAATCTATTTGTGGACACCCAAACCCCTGGATGAGGATGCTCTGTAGGACTGCACAACGTTTCACTTCCGCCAATTTCTTTGAAAGTACGTAGTCAACATTTTAAAAACCACAGGGACCCAGTGATGAACAGTGCTACCGTTTTCGGTTAAACATTTGAAAACTGTTGCGCAATTGTTGCTTGCCGGCTTTTCTCGGCTAACTGTCACATCACAAAAGCCGACTGCAGTCCTACCGTTTTTTGTGCGTTGCTTTGAACAACAGCCCTACTGAAAACGAAATTACTGTTCCGCACTGAGGAATATCGCAACCCCAACACATCTTTCACAAGTTATCCCGTCACTTTTCTTTCGATTATTACTGACTCGGAAACAGTTTGTGAGAAAAACGAACGAAGCATTGCAAGGGACGCTTTTGAATCATCGGAATGTAAGATATTGCTATTTATTCTGCCTGGCGAATATTTGGGATGTAGATTTAGAATTTAAGGTTGAATTCTTTAGATTCTAACCCTATCTTCTTGGCTACCACCTCTGCCCTGACTTCCCATTGATAATAATCGCCCAGCGGGTGGAAGATTGACACTGAATGTACATTTATTTCGCAGAAATATACATTTATTTCCTCCACAACTTTCTGGAGTACATGATATTCTTGGTCGCGTAGTTGCTGTTGATGGGACTCTCGATGTCTCTTATTTGCTGGAGGACCGTAGCCAGAAGATTCTTCTTTTGGGGGAAACCTGCGGCTTGGATCGGATAGAACGCCATTGATGCCTGAACGTACTCCATTTGTATATTTCTCTACTTTTTTGTGCTTGTTAAGAAATCTCTCTTTTGTCTTTATAAATATTATCTGCACGAAACATTTCTATGAAAGTTTTGACACCTACAAAAGCGGAATATGACAAAACCGAAAGTGAGTGAGGATAAGATGCTCTCATGAAAATGCTAATTGTGAAAAGGGGATATTTGCTTCACTTCGTCTACTGCCAGTCTTCTTCCCCTGTAACACACAAATCGGCTTATACTCAATAATTACCAGAAGGCGTTAGGATATACGATTAATATGTTTCATTCCAAGACATATCGAACATTATATTAGTCACGCGTTAGCGGCCAGGGTTGGCCTAGTAGGTTGCGTGCCGGACTGCCAATCAAGAGTTCGATCCCCATTGCCGACACCCGTACCCAGGGGGTTCAGAAATGAGGGTAGTGGTGAGCACATGGTAGCCACGACTTCAATCTTCCCCAGTGTCCACGCACTGTCGGTAGCGTAGCCGGGTCCACTGAGTACCCATTCTAGGGCTTATCCTATCTAGACGGGAAGCACCGACCCTGCGAATGCGGGAATGGTGCAAGGAAGAAGGAAAGGATTAGTCACGCGTTACACCATCAATGCAATGAACAGTCTACAGTGAATGTTGTCCGATCTATGCTATAGTCAGCGATTTAGCGGCATCGGTTTAATCGGTATTTGGAGGCTTGCTCAAGTTGTGTCCGAATTCTCGGATTCGGATGTCTTTTTGCTGTAATGACATAGTGCATTCAATGTGTAAGCATAACGAGACATACCGTAACGCAATAGACGAGGAAGAATAGGAGTACTGTAGGTGAAGAGGCTCCCATGGGGAAGTGAGGGGAAAGACGAATGAAGAAGCTCCTCCCCTTTCTATGATAAAACGGATTATCACCATTGTAAACACTTGACAGGCATAAAAAGAAGCACATAATGAGCAGTGATGAATAGCCATCATATGTCTCCTTGAACATATATAGAAGGTGCTATGGGTAAATTGGTGAAGATAGGAGCACAAGACAAGATAACTTTGCAGTAACAAGAACATGGCGATCAAGGTGGAATGCTTCTTATGTTTCTTACAGACAGAATAAAATACAATGCAACAGAACAAGATGCTTTGAGCACGTCTATATAAATATATTTGATCTTAGAAACGAAAATAATTAAGTAAAAAGTAAAAATGTTTCCAGGGATGAGATATTTAATGACTTTGAGGAATGTGATGTACCTACTTTTGAATAATTCTATGAGTATTGTCCCTCTCAGTTAGACGATGTTGTTCAATTGGAAGTCCTTGCGATTTCTCGCACACCCTCAATTTGATCAAACCTCAGATTATCACGAACATCACTGGTTTCGAACATTTACGGTGCTAATGATTAGCGGATTTGGCTAGAAAATCTCATTCGGTTATATGTGCTGATAATGTTATACGGGGTTTGTTTCGGACCGATGAGCCCTTTAACATCATCTCTCTTCCACATACATCTCTCATACGTAATCAGCAACAAATCTACACAGACGAAAATATCTTAACATGCAATGGCCGACCTTATACACTAGCTGCAATGGCTCGTCAACAACTTTTAGATGATAACGTGTATGATGTCAATTTCGGTACTATCGCTATCGCTACGCTTCCTTGGCGTCTAAGCTACGTCATCAGTTATGTTATGCCATAGGTTATTGTTGATCAAACGATTGTTGTTTTCTGGCAGCGCTTGGCAAGCGACAGTGCCACTTATGGTCAAGGCATAAATATCAGCTTACAATTATCTCCTATCCAACCTTGTGCTCCGAAAGCACGACAAATGCAGATTATATGACTGAGATATCTGAGTCTATCGGTATACTAAGGGAATGTGACCGACTCACAATGTGTGCGAATCCACAAAGAGCAGTATTTTGAGCGTAACACACCGTAAATGGTATACAATACCAAAAACGAAAACGCGGTTTTCTTTGAATGCTGCAAATAGCCGTGAAAGACGACTATGTGTATTTATTTGTGTTGCTGGTATGTATTAAGAAGGTCTGCGATCAATTGATAACCAAAAGTAAAATATCACGGCGGGTCGCATTTATTTGTTCCGATCCTTTTCCATGGACAACCTGCCGTTCTATGGACAACCTGCGTTCCTCCGTTTATCTGCGAACATGTTTTCGCGGGCTTGGGACTGTCTGTTTTTTCATTGTTTTGTGACTATTTTGCTAAATGTTTGTTTATGTTAGCGCCTAGTCGTGTTCCTGCACTGGCCTGACAGTGCAGCATCATGATTAGCGCCACAGTTCACTTGCAATTGTGATATTTCTCATTGAGGAAGATTTGGAACATGCGCGCCTATTTTCGCGTTAGTTTTCATTAGATGCGTCTTATTTTGCTTATGCATCAACAATTTCTTTCTTTCAAAGCTTGTGGAACCGTTCAGCTTCAACCACCACATTCGTGACCGCCATCGATGCATCGTCGCCAAGAAGTTCATCCGAAAAAGCGTCTGAATGAACCCTTTGGCAGGTACGCATAATTAGCACTTTCTCACGACATTCTTGTTACCCCCGCATGTTGCTTCCGCCTGTCTACAGTATCGCATTTCCATACAATAACAAACTCTTCTCTCGTAAGAACAAATACAATTTTTAGACCGGTGGAAGTTTCACTGTCTCATCACGATGTGTAAGCATACATCGACAACAACGTTAATAATAAGGAAGGGGCACCCCTTTTTGGGATTCCATATCATTAGAAGAACCTCGTTTGCGAGCCTACATTTTCAATAGGCATTCCGTTTTTGTTGTCCTACATTATAGGGTCACCCCGTTTCCGAAATATGGAAATGGAACATGTCGATGTATGTGTGTAAGGTTTTCCTGTTGTTTGTTACTTTGTTGAGGCATCTGTGAAAGTGGCAAAGGTTCTTCTGTTACTTGGCTAGTACTAAGTAGCACTTTGGCTCGTGGGTAATGATAAGGGGGGTTGACTAAATGAGACCGTCGGAAGCAACATGCTAGGTCAACGTCTAAGCCGCTCCTAACACACAATCCTGAATTCAAATTTGAATTGTCGATGTCTATGAACAGCACATTCGTGATCAGATTCTTTTTGTTTACTAATTTTAAGCTTTAGCTACGAGTTTTAAAACTCGTGGGAGTCATCCTTTAAGGGCGACTCTAAGCATACTGTCACTTTCAAAAACTGCTATGGGCCTGTGGCTGAGAATAAATGCGACCATCTTTTTATTGCATTATATATCTTCTTAACTGTGTGACCATGTACGGCAGGAGTGTGTAGGGCTTGAACTATGACCCACCAAGTTGGCCGGTCCATACATGGACACAACACGTTCCTATTTTTTTCAATGCGGGGTGACCCTACGTTCCCAGGAACGTCGTTGTCCATGTATGCCCCGGTCAAAAGGGCGACAGAGTGGCATTACAACCACCCTGCTACAAAGCCACTCGGTGGGTCATCGTTCAAGCCCTACACACTCCTGCTACACTCACACAGTCATCACAGGCCCATAGCAGTTTTTGAAAGTGACAGTATGCTTAGAAAGTGGCCCTTAACAATATATCTCAGTCCGAACTTGATCCGCCACCTCGAGTACTGACCGTTCCCTTGTCAGTGTGTGTTATGCTGAGACAATGGTTCTTTCCCCGGTCTCAAATTTGTATATCCCTGTGTTATTGCGTGAAGCTTTTGCCGTCGTCTGCACATTAGGTACTGTAGACGGCGGAAAGGACATGCTGCGCTGTATATACTCTACGCTGTACATATAGCCAACCGATATAATCGTTGGCCAGTAAGAAATTCTAACAATACTTTCGTAGTTGACCTCTACGTTTTAATTGATCGTAACACATCGGAATAGTTGGAATGGATTGCTTTGTTTTGCACACAACACACGAATAATCAGTTTTGGAGGAACATCTTCATTCTGTTTGTTCAGAAATGGCGGTGGGACGGCCGATGGAGTACGTGGAACAGGTGAATGAAGGACTCGCCAAGCTATTCGACAAGGCCGAGAAGGTATGCATCTCCATTCTGCTAACGGGTACATTGTCCATAACGGGAGAGACCCTCGATCAATGCGTATTTGATAATGGTCATGAATGTCCTGTGTCTCTCTCGAAAATAATCAGCACTATGCACATTACTAAAAGCCTACTGCGAGCGGCATTTTCCTTTGGTTCCTTTTTTTGCTTTCTTGTACGTATCTTTGCTTTCTAGCAATAAGACGTACTGTGTTAAGTTCCGTTTACGTAAGTGTCATGTTAGTAAACCAACCTGTTATGCAATAATATTTGAAAACAGACTAGCCCAGGCGGTACTTTAATCATAGGGATTTCAGATGCGGTTGTCAGGTTAGTTTTTTTTATTCAGCAAGATTATATGCAAATGAGGTTGCATATAATCTTGCTGAATGCATTATTATTGTGCCAAATATGTGAGTGTTGGTTAAAGTTGGCAATACGACACTTTTCGGTGATAGGCACTTTTGCCAATTTACTCCGAATGTACTTTTGGATGGAATGGGCCAAAGTGTCAATTGAGCCGAAGCGACGATTATCGTTGTTTCAGCTCAATCGATACTTTGGCCAATCGACGAGAAGTGTCGTTCCAGTCGTCGATTGAGCGAAAACGACAATTTATTCACTCGGCTGCAGTCTTCCTATTGTTATTATGTCCAATCTTTCGAATATATTTTGCTGGATAGGAAACTATTCTGGCTTTTGTTCTGATTCAGAAGTTCCGGTGCCTGTAAAACATAAATAAATGCTGACAAGCTTTTATTCATTATTAGACAACAATAACAATTTGTTTCCAGCAAGGGTATGTATGTGGAATCAGAGCCGTGGCTACACCGTTAATGTGTCTAAGAACGTGCACGTTGTCATAACACGTTAACGTACCCGTTTATTGACCCATTTGAAATACCAGAGCAGACTGCAGTTGTCACAACCGTATGTTCGGCTTTTCAGCATGTTCCGATAGTATCTTGATGTGTGTAAGAGTGAATCAAAGGAAGGAACTTTGTATTCAGATGTTGGCTTCTCTTCCTCGAGAAGGAACTCGTTTCGATGTCAACCTCAACCCGTCGAAAAGCCTCTCGTCCACCAACAATCGATGCTGCCAATGTGTATGTATTACCTTATTACTAACATAATACATGCCAGAATAGAAGAAGGCAATCCTTGGCTAATAGACTTTGTCGGTAGAGTATTCCTCACTGGCAGTTCAACGGTTATCGGTGTGCGAAAAGTCAAGTACATATTCGTTTATGAGTACTCGCTCATACGAACAACATTCTCTTCTGAACGATTTTTTGAAAACCTTTTCAAAAAGTGCGCATAATGGGGCAAAACTGGGAAAATTAAAACAAATGAGAAGCAAAATCGGAGCAACATCTCTTGTTCAGCGTCGCGTTTATGATCAAGCATGCAATTGGAACAGAATAATGAACTTTTTTCTATTGTTTACCAAGCTGAAACAAAAATTCACCGTGCGAGTACCTTTGATCATTCGGATAAGCCGAGAGAATGGAACCGATTAGGGTGCAAATAAAGGCGTTTTGACAGATTTAGAAAAATTGAATTGAAACATCAAGCACGCGAATTTTGCATCGCAAAAATAAGCTCGACATTTACTTTCCCTTATTTATAAAATTACACATGATCCGTTTTTGTATCCCTTATTATATAGAATGTCAAATGCCATTTTCGGTCTCACAAGAAAAAGTTTACCCACACCCCCACTCATATACCACCGCTTCCACGGAGCCGGCTCCCATAGTAGTGCACTTTTACCCCACCTTTTGAGTACATAAAACACACTTTATCTCGAATATTTGAACTGTTTCTGCATTTTTCTCTTGACCCCTCTGGAACAGTCGGCTACGATGGAAGCATTGGTGTGCCCACACCTTGCTCGTAGAGATGACTTTGACAAACTATCGTCTCCTGTTTACAGTACTTATGCAGATTTTGAATATGTGTGCTTTGCTATTTTGTCATGCATATGAAAGTTCGGGTACTTGTCGTGTCACTAGGGGGCGTACTTTACCAAAACCGCAATGTCGTTCCTACTGCCCAAAATACAGTTTTTGTGGTGTGCAGTGAACTGTCCGAACGATGCATTTGTTAAATTATGTTAAATTATTAGTATTACTAACATCCGGCGATCGGACCCTGTATGGTGCCGAGTGCGCAAACACGAGTGCACGCACCATTGGCACAATTCTCCATTCTCAATAACGTTCATGATTATTAAAGACCTAGGAAGCCATGTGAATGTCTTGTAAGAATATGTTTCGTTTTCCATCACACAATTTTCCGAAGTACTTTTCACTGCAGTTAATTCGGTGTATAGCCCTCATTGTCCGCTACGCCAGTTTTGTCCACCTTCCCGCTGCCGAAACGTGGCCGGCACCACACTTCTTTTCTATATTACTGAGTGAACGCTCTAGAAAAAAAAATTTTGAACTGCGCTTTTGGAGTCACTACCTTCTTTAGCGGGAAGGTGGACAAACTGGCGTAGTGGACAATGTGGGCTATACAACTGCAGTGAAAAGTACTTCGAAAATTGTGTGATGGAAAACGAAACATATTCTTACAAGACATGGCTTCCTAGGTCGCTGGTAATTGTCGAAATGTCCTTCTGTGTACAGGCATTTCCTCTTACGGTATTGTTTATATGGCATATTGCAGCAGTGTGAGCGTTCCTTGGAGAACGTGAGCCGGAAGGGAAAGGGGAAGACAGGGAAGACGCACAGTTGGAGAGTGAATGAGACTGCGGATGGAATGGAGGTGGATATGGTCATCTCCAGTGAGGGACGCCGCCCTCTTCGCATCCAAGTCGATTGTCCCGATGGAGTCCCAACCCGAATCTGCGTCGATGGAACATGGAAGAAACTCTAGAACCACAATACATTTGTTCCTTCTCCTCGCACCACAATATATTAATGTCGTGATGTTGAAGGCGTTATCGGGTGATAGAACAAGGAGTTGCTTACAAGGGAAGTGTCAGAGGTCGAACAAAAAAAATACTTTTTTTCCGTACAGTTGGTTCTTTTAAGCTAATCCGTTTTGCTAAACGACCTTGGTTGTCGAGAAAAGTTGGCTCAAATGTTCAGGAATAATGCACTAGGACGCGCACAGTCATGACCTATAGGCTAAGGGGCCTAGTGGGTGCAACACATGACAAACATTATTTTACGTAAAGTGAGAAACAGAACGACTTGTTGCAGTGATAAACCCCCTTATACCACGAGCTACGAGGTCGTAGTATACTACGAACTCTAATGCCAGTTTTCTTCTCGATTTTTATATAAAGCTCTCAAAAAGAATGCACAGTACTCTCTACCACTCTCGTACCATTGCTGTACTCCTTAATATGACTAAAGGTCATCATGGATTTACAACGACTGAAACAGTAGCATCTTCTAGGCACGTCGTGGTATGCAATTCGTCCATTTACAGTGCAGCTCGTAGTATACTTTAAAAAAGAACAAAGAAACTCGTGATAAGAAGGAAAACATACTTCACTCATGTTTTGGAGTTTACTACGAGATTCTTTGTTCTTTCGTAGTATACTACGAGCTGCACTGTAAATGGACGAATTGCATACCACGACGTGCCTGGAAGATGCTACTGTTTCAGTCGTTGTAAATCCATGGC
>JACMIJ010002069.1:0-10351 GCA_014805365.1 Koerneria luziae | reverse complement strand
GAACGCCTTGTCAATTCACTAGTTATTCCGTAAGCAAAACACGAAAACACTCAAATTTGTTCACAGGATGTTGTTTTCGCAGAACTATTCTACAATCCATAATATACAGTCCTTTCATTTCGCCCGCAGCACGTCATTTTTAAGACGTCGAATCCGCGATAAGGATTATACAGTACTCAATTTACATTACGCTCCAGCTGTGAGCCTAAATTTTCAATAGGTTGCACTAGAGTCACCCCGTTTCTGAAATATACAAATGTGACGTGTTGGTGTACGAGAAAGGCTTAAATATAAGACCTAACAATAAGACCACCGAAAATTCCACAGTCCAAAAATGACACTTTCGCTATTCTTTTCAACACTAACCATGTATGATGTCATCAGGAAGCCAGTAATCCTTGCATGTAATTCTTGACGCATAGCTAGTGTCTCCACTATTTATCCGATACAGTATACTGGAAATCTACAGCTACTACGATTCATAATGCATCTAAAGATGCAAGAGACAAAACAATAATATGTACTTGCCAAGCGTAACAACGTGTAGTAACTAGCGAGAAAATAGTAGTGTAGTAGTAAAACGTTAGCATTCTGAGGTGATATTAGAAATCTAATGCAAATACAACAACAAAACTGTACATAATATAAGAAATAGTGTTAGAAAACGCATAAACAACATAGTAATAGCAGATTGGAAGCTGAGAGAACACTACGTGTTCAAATACGAATCAATAACAATCGACGAAATAAGCGTTTAGTATAAAACATTGGTTAGAGAAAGATCGTAGATCAAAGACCAAACATCAAAGATCAAAGACTAGAGGTAGATCACTTCTTAGGCAGCCTTGCCCTTTCGTCCCTTGAAATGGTCCATGTTTCGGTTCACACCGAGGTACGTGGCGACCATACTCGAAGCCTCGACGGGAAGGAAACTGGAAGGGGACGATTGTTACTTTAATGCTACAGTTCTAACTTTTAGTATGTGAAATTGCTGTTGGAAATGCTTTAAAAAACAAATGAGGCACCGCATAGTGTAACATGCCGGATACTATAAATAGTCAGGAACGGTAACTCGCGGGATACTGTAACATGCTGGATACTATAACTGCTACGGCGTAAAGTGCTATTGTACAACAACAAAAACAGCCTGGGATTATTCTGCTTGTTGCTAAAACACAATTAGCAGAACAACGCAGTGCTACAAAAGCTCCATTAGCAGTACAAAAGGCTAGTAACACCATGAGCAGCTGATGTTCTGGGGTTCCATAGCCAACTTGTTTTGACAAGAAGAAGATGTCATCTCCGATCATGTATGCCACAAAGCATGTAATATGTTTTTTAAAATTATTTTTTACAAAATGTATACAAAAGGACATACGAGATTCCGAAGGCGATGAGGTAGGCGAACTTGGGCAGATACAGCGACTCGCGGTCGGTCAGTACCGCGTCCATGATACGCGACGAGACGAACTCCGGCTGCAGGATCGGGAGGAACGTCGGTGACCTGACAAAAGTAAAGTAAATTTCTCCAGTTTTTGACAAAAGTAAATTTCACCAGCTTTTGATATATTAAAGTAAAGTTCTCCAGCTGTCAAGGCATTCCTGCGGGTTCACGAGACAGTTGCAACTGTACCCGCGACACAGGCATTCGAAAGATGCGCCAGGTACTCACACCGGTCAGATAAGTAAACAAGTAAGTTTGCCTGCGGGACGTCCTTAGACGACCAGGATGCTATGATCTGACAAATACAGCGTGACTACATTCGATGGCACATTCATCTTGACTTTCCATTTCACAATCTACTAGCCCAAACATGCACATATATTAGTTCTAAAAGCCGGTCAACAGTTCGAAGGAACATCATTAACAACGTTAAACGAAGTGTTTACACTGTCAAACCGTAGTACCAAATGTGGTGACAGCCAAAAAAACACCTACATTGTCTCAACTCCATCGAACATTCCAGTATCGATATAGTACGGGCAGACGACGGTCGTCTTCACTCCATCGGCCTTCAGATACTGCAGTTCGGCCGTCAGCGACTCGTGGAAACCAACCGCTCCGTGCTTCGACGCGCAATAGTCGACCTGTAAAGCCGCCAATTAAAGGAGTAAAGACACTTTTTGCTACATTTGTATAGCCTTGCGTTTGTTATGAAACGGCATAAATATGGCATGGCTATGTGTTATTTTCTTCATACGTATGCCTGTGTTTCAATCTTTCAAGCTTCATAAAGCACCCAGGTGCATTGTGAGACTAAGTGCTGACTTGAATGTCTCTTTTGCGAAATGACACATTACCCATGTCGCCTTACTAAGTGCTTTTCATAAGAATAAATATATTGCAGGCCCAATTGCTTGCTTTTCTACAAACAAGCACATCAATCAATATCACTACTGCACATACTACATCGATCACCGACATCGAAGCTGTCATAACAGCGGACATTGCATTGATAAGCACATTCTTATCAAACTTATCAATCCAAGAACCGGTCAACACAACTACTAATTGAATGGGCCATATAAGACCACCACTTCCTCCTTGGGAAAGTATAAAAACTCATCACTGTTACTACCACGATCATTTCGTTGTTATCTGGCATTGGGATACTGTAGTCAGGATCATGTCAAAGCTTCCATTCACCCCTTATTTTGAGCACCACAAGGTTTTCACACCTTGTATTTGAATATTTTTACAATTTTTAGTTATTACCCCTCATCTGGGATAGCCGGATCCAACGGAAGCAGAGTTATGATCAGGACATCACACACAATCTGCACGATGTTAATTATGTGTTATTTCTTCGTTCCTATTCATACGTACCAGTCCGGCGACTCCGGCCTTGCCCGCCATCGACGCGATGGTGACGATGTGTCCGTGGTTCCTCTCGATCATTCCCGGCACAAAGTTCTTCGCCAACTGAAAAGTGACCGAATATTCTGGAGTAAAGGCAATGTTCTACCCGAAATCTGAGTAGTTTCTCAAAGGAATTCCTGATGTGCCAGGAACACTTTAAGAAATCTAAAGCCGGCGGATCCCTACCGAAACCCAGGATTTTGGAGCAGATGCTTGCTAATTTTGGTCAGGGTACGCTTAGGTTGACCATAGCCTAGGTAGTAGGCCCCTTTGTTTCCAACGAGAGTGTAAGAAGTCACAGGACAGCTTACTGGAACCAGGGGAGTTTACAGCTTTCAGGCAGTGTCTACTTCATCAACCGGGAAAATTTGCTGCGATTCTCTAACATGATCCACCAAACACTCTCCCAGTCACTTTATACACTATTCCCAAACAGTTGAAAGATGTACAAAGTTGTATCACTACAGATCGCATAACAATAGTACACTGCACTCAAAACAATTGAACAATCTAGTCTTGTTTGACTGATCATCAAAACGTAGTGACCATAAACAGTATCAAATTAAGTACAAGTTAGCACGTAAGTGTCAAAGTTTAAAAGGTGGGAAAGTAAAATAAGTAAAGTGTTCACGAATTAAGGTAAATAAAACAACACCTGTAAAATGGACAATTCAAAAAAAAATTGCGGGAAAACGTACAAATAGATTAGCCGAGCAATTGACAGCCATAGTCTTCTCCATGAGCTCATCCGGGCACTCGAAAATCTTCTTACCCGTCACGATACCCGCATTGTTCACCTGAATGAAATTTATATTACAATAGAAACACTACACGTGTAAAATTCTATGTGTAAAACACATTGTAAACACAATGTAAAATGTCATCTTCGAATTACCTTACACCTGCTCAGATCACACATGTGATGCCATCAAAGAACATAAACTGGGTTGTTGTTGTCGTTTTGGAATCATAGCACAGTTTGCGGAACACAACGTCATATTGAATTACAAAAATTCATCTATTTACAGCACTTTTCGGATCTTTGGAATGCCAATGGTCTAAGAAATAAACAGGTTTTGTTACCATCAGTGAAGAGACACCAACAACCTATGTATATGTTTCGAGCACTACGCATTATACATTATGCACTAATCGTTATCACACTATACAGTATATCACAAGAGTCGATGGGCGCTTATTCAAGCGGAAGTATATTTAGAAAGTCTGGAATGTTCTATAAAAACTGTTCTGGAACAATCACACAAACTTGAACTTGAAGTACGCCAATTGTACATATCTGGGATCTGTGCATACTGCTCTTTCTCGATTCATAATGTTGGTGCTGAACAGTTTCACTGTTTTCGGAAGGACTACTGTTACGGACAACAGTCGCACAACAAAACGGTAAGGCTGCCGCAGTCGGCCTTCTTTCAGTGAGTGACAGTCCGACAGTTAGTCGAGAAAAGCAGGTAGAAGTCCATATAGGCGATCAACATTTGAGCAATATACAGCTTAACACTAGGACTGTTCGCCACTGAGGAGATTAAACAAAAAAAAAGTTCACAACCCGCACCAGAATGTCGACCCGTCCGACATCCTTCTTTACAAGAGCGGCTGTCTCATTGATAGCCTCACGCTTCGACAGATCAACCGTGTATGTGTAGACCTGCAATGAAATAGGTGAATAAAATTAATCTTAACTTTACAGAACATTACATTCTTTGTAAAGTAAAGTAAAGTTCTTCCGAATCAACGCCTATTCGCCTGCGGGGGTCCCGAAGAGGCCGGGACACGTTCTTTGATCCATATATGCATATACTGACCGGTACAGTCAACAAAGTTTCCTTTTTCTTACAAAAATCATATTTGTACTCCTCTCGAACACAGTTTTGACCAAACAATTACAATAGCGACCGATCTGTCAACATAACTTACGATCACAACTGTTCCACTATCAACTTCACATATGGTCAGTGGAACAGAAACAGGTTGCAAGATGGAACACCCGAAACCGGTTATCATCGATACTTGCAAGGCGTACTTTGATCTACCACCAAGGCGTTTTAGGTGCATTTCGGGTGTTTTCTGGTCTTCTTTGCTGTTTGTTCGGTTTCGGCAACTACATAGTAGGAACATTGCAACAATTAGCAGCTTAACTTGTTAATGTCACAAGACAAAGTTACGTAATGGTCAAAATAAATAAAAAATAACCTTAGCTCCGGTCTTTCCGAGAATCGACTTGGTCTCTTCGTTCCACTTCGTGTTGATGTCCAACAGCACCATTGTGCACCCGAGTTTTGCAAACTGAAAATATATGTACTTGCTCAATAAACAAATAGGAATACGTTTGTTCCTTTATACATCCCTTTCATAAGGTTATCATGTGCAGCTGGCAAGAACCAATCAAAAATTCCCGCATAGTCCTCAGTTCCTCTACACCAGCAGAAACGTGTTAAGAGTAATCGTTTATTTGGTCAAACGTCTACGTGGTTTTGTACTATCCAAGGCCATATAACTGCAATGCGATGTGTTTTGAGACTCGTTGCAAGAGTGAACACAAATTTTGTTCTAAGAGAATTTTTGCAAAAAAAAATGTTGCAATTGTAATAAAACCCTTGACTCTGCAGAAAATCCAACCTCAATAGCCATTAGCCTGCCGATACCATTGCCAGCACCCGTGATGAGGCAGACGTCTCCTGAAAAAGAAATGTGTTTGGCAGGCGAATAAGTGGCCTAACCCAAATGCTTGTTTACTTTGAACATAGCATGTTTCCTCGACCGTTCCTAATTTGCATATGATCATACAGGATTCCTTCACAAGAACAATGGAATATATAAGTTGGAAACCGGCGGAAGTTGCAGTGCATCAAAAATTCTGTGCGATTGAATGGCCTGTCTTCGTGTTTGTTCGTTTTCGAACACTTGTACGAACATTGTTCCAGGAGAATACAAAAACCGACCTTGGACGGACTTCCTCGGCAGAATTCCAGCCGGAAGTAGTGCACGTAAACTTCCGTAGACCATCCAAAACACCAACTTTACGAAGATCACAACGGATTCCACGATTTCTTCCATGTCGAAGGGGCTGAACATGACAAATTTCATAACCCAGTATAAAGAAACCACGCAAAAACCGGAAAAGTATAAAGAAAAAGAAGTTAGAAGCAGAAATTCACTCAATCAACATTAAGGCGCATTTGGAGTACGCCAAGGCGAAACCCGAGGTGCGCTAGTCAACTTTAAACGATTTTCAAATTCATACTGTATTTCTACTAGAACGTTTTAATTACTATGTTTACGTTTCCAAATATAGGCTTGCTGTTTAGCTTTTACCTCATTAGGATGATCATTTTCAATGGGAGGGACAACGACGGTCAGAGGGAAGACGGCGAAAAGAGGAGCCGCTCATGGGCAAACAACAAGTGAAGGACGAACATGATTGACAAACTGGTAAATATTATCCTGGCAAGAGCCGATAACGTTTAAACACAGTGTTCAGGATCGCCAACTTCATAGCCCCCCTTCCTCTGAATCTTCAGATACTTATTGTTAGTGTCTTCATAGCGCTTTGGCATCACACAACATGCTGATTTAGCCGGTCTACAGTACTTAATTTGCATATTACAACAAAGGTCTTGTTTGCCTTAATATGTACAAATGACGGTTTACAGCATGTTGCATCCCCCGATCTACAGTACCTAATTTGCATACGTTACAAAGGCTGCTCTCATCCGAACAATGGAATATGCATAATTGAGACCAGCAGAAGCTCCAAAGCTTCATCATGCTGGATAAACGAAGCTTATCTAAGCTCACAAAGTTACTTACGAGGGACTTGTTAGAAAGAAAGCAAATGAAATGCGCACCGGCGGTCCATTTTTGCTGATTGGCAAGAGTTGGTTCAAACGACGATGATGGTTATACACTTGTTATTGGCCAAAAATACTACTTGAGAACGCCTTTTATACTTGACCAATCCTAGTGTAGTCTTTCCAGTTGTATTAATACTACACGGGCGGTTGTTTTCACGTATCGGGTGAAAATCACGAATGAACGAGGAATTATATTTTTGCCCGATTGGAGAGGACAACAGCATCAGCATGCCTTGTCTAGAACACAGACAATACACAGCATCCGTCAGTTTACTGTACCTCATTTGCATACAGTTACAAAGGTAGAACAAAGAAATATGCAAATTTAGAAAGTTAGTTTTTTTTAAAAGCGGAAGTTACACAGCCTCAGCATTATGTGACAGGCACAACGTATCGAAGTTAGTTATGAAGCGCCGGTTTCGAACTAACATATTCCTTTGTTCACTTTCAGAATCGCTTTATGTTCGTATCGAAATGAGGTGCATTAAACCGATGGTTGCAAACCGCTTTGCAGGCAAGACGCCAAAGCAGCACAAAAGTTATTGCTTCGCTAACAATAAGAAAATCGTTGCTAACAATAAGATAATCTAACGGCAATTTGATTCCAGTACCTCTCACAGATAATAATACAATAGCGTCTATTGCGTTAAAATTGATACAATCACTTGTATTTGAACAAAATGACAATTCTACGCGCCGAGGGTTCGAATTCGACCCAAAACGGGAAAAAAGGGTAATCACGAAATCGTCGATGGCCTACTTTGAGTGGACGGCGAAAGTTATCCTTGACCATGACCGGCAATTTACTCAGGGAAAGAGTTGCTGGACAAAAACGAGCCTTTGAACAAAATATAAAAAATTCTTAAAATCCTTTCTGGCATATATAATAATAACTACAGCATCCTAACAATAAGATAGTAAAACTTTTGCTGGTCTCAAAATTGGCATATTCCTTTGTTATGGAAAAAAAGTTTTTGTTATCGTACGCAATTTTGGCGCCGCCAAAAAGAATAACCGCCTGGTTAAGAACCCTCGAACAAAGGATAACAAAATTGTTCTAGGGTTCTTATCCAGGTAGTTCTTATTTTTGGCAGCGCCGCAAATTAGATACTGTGTACGGGTGGAAGCAACTTGCGCTCTGAATATAGTGAACAAAGATCCACATTTCGTGATAAGAAACACATACATAGAAGACGCCAGTAAAGCACCAGTGCTGCGTAAGCATTAATTGTACGTCAATATTGTTGTTTGCTTGACATTTCTTGCTTTACTGCAAATGACTAATCACAACAAGCTTGTCGTTTCTGCATATACTCATCATACTTTCGTGTTTTCGTTCTACACTCAACTTCAATCTTCTCGTAATGAAAACACAAAGAGCACCCTTGGCCAGACAAAATTTTAATTCCGCCGGTCTACCGTACCTGATTTACTTACGATTACAGAGGTTTTTCTAGGAATAAAGAAATACACCCCACCCCACCGCATGATAAGTACTCTTATTCACTGTTGAATAAAGACATAACAATAAAAATATTCAAATTTGAGACAGACGGAGGCTCCACAGACTCAAAATGATGTGAACCAAACGAGTAAATATTTTTCGGCTAAAGAAACTGAATGGAATGAAAATCCAGCAAGAAAAGTAAGTAAACATCTGTAGACCAAAGTTTCCGTGCCACTAGTGAAAAGAGCATTGGCTGCCACATCACACGTGAGAATCACCTGTAATCCCCCTACCCTCCCTTTTACCCCCCCCCCCTTCTTCTTCTCACAATCAATCCTCTTTGATCATCTTGATCACAACTTCACGGTTACTATTGAAGTAAAACTGTTTCTTTTACTCTAGGGTAGATAATAAGATAATGTCATATTTTGCTAGACAATGAAGTTGTTGAAGTAAAATATTTATTATTCTTTACTGCGACAACAATCATAAACTTGTGAGCTTTGAGGGAGCAAAGCTGTTTATGATTGCTGGAGCAATGAAGTATAATAGAGAAAGCTGGCTAACCTCGTAGAAGGCCAGATTTATCCTATCCATCTGCGGACACAATTGACTGATGTTGTCCATAACTTCCCCGGGTAGGTCTACGAACGATCAAGCAGCTTTTGCCTTCTAACCGGAAGATCTCGGCCTATCGCTCCTTCGTATCGCCGTGTCGTCCTCTGTCACTGCCTGAGGGCAGATCAACTAATGAGTTCTCAATGAGAGGAGGAATCTCTCAATCACCGATATCCTCTAATTGTAAGAACATGGAAGGAGAGGTCAGCCAGTCAGACGCAATAGTGAACTTTAATGTTTCCAGTGAGCTTTCCAGTGACCTTTTAGAGTGTTACTCGGTGTAAAAGGTCATTGGACAGCTTACTGAAAACAGAGCAGCTTACTAACGAAGCAGACAATACTAACCGAAACCGACCAATTACCAATAACAAGTATAGTTTTACCTGCTTGTGTTGATTCTGATTTTCCACTAATATTACATACTGCTATACGCACACCAAGTTATACAATTATACAGTGCAATGTATGCACCAAGCGTCTTCAAGTTTCGTGAATAACTGTGCCACACTAGAAAAAATTCTTTGAAAAGACTTTGTTTTTGATCATATAGAACATAAAACGATAAGATAGCAAATGCGCTGGAAAGGGAGAAGATATTCGCCAACGATTAGATGGCACATAAAGAAGATGTGTGTGTGTGTGTTTGACTGATCGGGTCGCCTGTGTTCCATCTCTGCCAAGCACTGCCAATGGGCAGCACTTGGTGTCCATGCGATGAGAGGTTGGACGACAGCTGAGAAAGGGCGGTGGCTATGAGAAGAGAGGAGCGAGACCGAATGCACACCTTATTGGCCTCCGCCGGCCTACAGTATCTAGAAACGAGAGTTAAACGAGTGTTATATTGTGATAAAAGGCAAAAGGCAAAAAAACAAAGTCTTCCGGATTTAAGGCATTTCGCCTGCGGGTAGTCCTGAGAAGGCCTGGACGTTGTGACATAGTGATATGCAAGGTACATTTGAATAGAAAAATAATTAGTGCTACTTTTTGTTAGCATTATAGAGGCAGCCGGTATCGGTCTCTATCGCGCCGCGACTCGCAGTCGGATTTTTGTACAGAACGGAGTCAGATATGTCAATAGTATAAGACAATAAGATTTGGGAGTGTAACTTCCGCAAATTAACACAGTGTGTAGTCATGGATAACAACGCTTTTGTTATCGTATGCAAATGAGGTACGGTAGACCGGCAGAAGAAACATGCTGTGTGCCATCCACAGTCATCTCATTGTCAGTTATTCCCAGACCGACAGCTATCCAAGATCAAGCCCTACAACTTTCCATACATCTATTATGCTATCGGAATAGTTGACTTTGTCCCGTACAAATATCCGACTGTCGCTGTATGATCAAAATCTTATTGTTAGGTTTCCTTTCAATTACAGCTCACAAGCTCGTGAACCTGTGTTGAACTGTGAAAACCTTGAATGCGCTTACAAAACAAAGCATTTAGCGACAGTTGAATATTTGTACAGAACGGAGTCAGATAAGCCAATAGCAAGCGTTTTGGATAAAAATGTATATGCCATTATAAAGGACGATTCATGTGTGGCAAGAAT
>JACMIJ010002068.1:0-10352 GCA_014805365.1 Koerneria luziae | reverse complement strand
TTCACAAGCTTCTGAACCTGTACTGATTTGTGCAAAACCTTAATACGCTTACAAAATTGAATATATTATGACAGTCGAATATTTGTATGGAACGGAGTCAGATATTCCAATAGTACAAAGAACAATCTCATCTTACAATTAGAGTTCATGATCTAACTTGAGAGCTAATTGTAAGATACACACACGGCTACATATTACTTCATGTTACACTATCGTATATTGCTGTTTGGAACAAGAATGAAAGGTCTAACAATGAATGAATTATGGCATGGAGTAAATTGTTATACTTGTATATAAGTATTATATATCATATTCCCGGCTCCCTCAATTACTACCCCGCAAGCTATAAGGCCTTGAATCGGAAGGATTTTACCTTTCTTTATAACATGTTATAAGTATATTATACTATGTATGGTCGTCCATTAGAATTGAAACAGTGTAAACATTGTTATACTTTGTAAGTAGATTATGTATATAATATTATGTAAGTATATTATAGTTTATATAATATAAAATATGATAAATGATAACTGACTGCTTTTCTTTCGTTCGCCCCACTCCGGCTTCCAGCCCTGCACGGTCATCTGGGTGCTGTCATCCGATAGTGTTGTTAAACCTGAAAGGCATCGTAAACACACTCTTATTGTTAGGCGTACTCAGAGCAAAATAAGCCTCAATAGTGTTTGAGTGTTTCAAATACTCATTTTCCCCAGTTTAAGTATTAAGCATTTCGTTATTCTATAAAGACAATGATTGTTACAATAGAACGTTTGGAACACTCACAATTTGAAGCTTTTTTTCTAGGATTAGCCTGGGAGTAGCCAAAAAAAAAACAACAACAAGAACCCAGCTCTTTATCAATGTGTCATGCGTGTAAGAAGTATCTATATGCAAAAATGGAAGATATAAATGTCAAGCGTGAAACAGCAGACTTACTGTCCTGGCTGGCCAGCGTTGCGAGACTGCTGAACTTTGGCGCCATGGCGCGGCGTTTCGCCTTGATCAGAATCTTGTTCCGGAGGGCCATCGGCGAGGGAAGTGGAACTTCGGCTTCTAGCTGAGGTGAGTATGGTTAATGACGGCCTAATGGTTACGAGTACGGTATTTTGGGTGAAAAAAAACGAAGAAAAAGCGTAACCTGCAAAGCAATGCTGGCCTATATGATGTTGTGTCAATAATACGTGAAACGTGAAGAGTAAGTAATACACTTAAAAAACTTCGAAATAAAAGGTTATTTCTAAAATGCCAAAACTCTTATTGTTAGCAATTTGAATGAATGTTTTGGTTATTTTTGCTGCAGCAAATCATGATTTAAGCAGTATCTTGCGAAGATAAAACGTTAAGTGACAAAAATGCATCATCAGACTAACGGGATAGTTGTCCATTGGCTCACTGAGCAGCATCTCGCCGAAGCATTCCCGAAAGATCTCGGCCATTCGCTTCTGCTGCGGGAGTCCGCAGTGGTTCTCGATGGAGAGGATCACCGGCATATCGGACGTCTTGAAGGCCGCCTCGGCAATCGCCACGCAGACGTCCTGAAAACAGCAGTCATGGTAGTAAGTTCCTCTGTTTCCTGTGAGCTTTCCAGTCAGCTTTCCTGTAAGCACTTACACTGAGTCACTGTAAAAGGTCGCTGGAAATCTCACAGGAAAGGTCACAGGAAACAAAAGAGTTACTACTGCGGCAAAAGTTTATCCAATCACAGAAAGCCCTTCAAATTTCGAGTGTTTTACACTCCTTTTAGTGCTGGAGTGTTCTTCTAGCTAAATACCAATTTCTTACAATAAGCAAGTTTTGTAACTGATAACCGGGTTTTTGAAGGAATCGCAACCATTTATTAAAACGAGTAAGAATATATTTCTAGAAATTCAGTCATGTATTATATTATAACTAGTAACAGTATTCTTATTGTTAGAGAGTTTACCTTCATGAGCACAGAATTCATCTGTGTCAGCTCCTGCGGGCCATGTGTGATGATTGGCTCCTCTTTGCCGTCCCAGCAGTCCAATTCGATACAACGTCCGCCTTGCAGCAATACCTGCAAGCACGTCGATGAAAGTAGCGATAAAGGTCAAAGTAAAGGTCACGTTAAAGATATGTAATAGTTAACAGTAAGTGTAAAGAAAATGAGTGTTTTAAACACTCAAGTGCTCAAAGATACTTAAAACACGTACAATCTGAGACCTATGTTTTGCTGAGACGCCGCCCAATATAAGAACCGCCTGAATAAGAACCCTAGAGCAACTGCTCGCTAATTTGATTATCCTTTGTCACAGAGTTCCTATCCAGGCGGTTCTTATTCTTGGCGGCGCCATCTCTGAGTACCTGTCTGTAAATCTCAACATCGGCAGTGTTCCTGTCGAACGTGACGTTTGTGACCAGTTTGGCGGACATCAGTTGAATACCTGAAACAAGCTTCAATTTGGAATAAAATGTAATTATTTTAAAGAATGCTTTGTAAGCTGTGTTATATGACAGCCGGTCTAATGTATCAGCAATTAATGAAGAAACAGTTGCAAAACGCTTTGTAATGAGAAATCTATAATTATTTGTTTACGCTGCGAAAAACGTTAACATTGTGCTTAATTCACTTACTAACAATAATCTAGGTTACTTTACTTACTAGTTGTAAGAACTAATTTGAAACACACATAATCTAGGCTAACCAAACTTAATCATCTATGTTTGCAATATGAAAAACCTTCTTGAATAAGCATAAGGTGACCGTATGCTTAATGTTAATATTGTGAATCCTACATCACGATAAGGTTCTTGTGCGTACCCGTGCAGTATGTGTTATGCGAGGTGGAGATGTAGTAATGGCTGAGCGGCGCGTGCAGATCGTCCTCGTTCCGTACGAAACGCAGTTCATCCAGATCCACACAAGCATCCGACAGCAGATATCGGGCAAAGTGAACCTTTGCGAGGTGTTCGGCAGAACCTGTAAAGCATATTGAGTCTGTAAAAAGCGATGGTGCTGATAATCATAAGGAAAACGATGATAACAATACATTGTGTAAGCTTATTGTTAGTGATGCCCTATTTATTGAAAAAAAAACCACAAAGTATGAAACAATACATTGCCGAACATTATAATCTTATTGTTAGTGACCTTATAATACAATTCGGCACGAGTTTCAATGATTAGAGTACGCCGGGAAATCGTCATTCCCGAAATTTTGTATTCAGGTTTTTGTGTTCACATCAACAACCCCCAGCTTCAAACGTAAAGCACCCAATTGGCATTCAAATCACAAAAGAACCTACTTACAGCTGTACCCGATTTCTAGTCCCTTTAAAGGGGGCCGGAAACCGTTGTTTAGTGTTAGCAGAATTGCGTGTATAAGAGACCCGCAACTTCTGTGAGCGGGGGCAACTATATAAGGAAATAAAGGTTTTTGCCTCCGAGGATTTACGGTTTCCGGCCCCCCTTTAACGTGAGAAAGAGCATGCGTTACTAGCAAAAGGATGCCTTCTTACCCGATAGCTTCCGCATCTTCTCGCCGACTTCCCGTTCAGATGGTGGCGGATAGATGACTTCGTTCAGCCGTGGATCTCTCTGCCGTTTCTGGACGAATGAGAAGAACTGCTGCCGCGTCATCACCGGCTCACCGTTACTTCTGTAATATTTATTAGTAGCTCTTGAAAGCTAACTTAGTTAAAAAAATCTGTGAAACATAACCGTTCTTGAAGGTTTTTATTCCATTAGACTCTGCATTCGGTTCCATCCGTTGCATGTGTTACACAGTCTTGAGGCTTCCGCCGGTCTACCGTGCCTTACGGAACAGACATGACCAAAGTGTTCAAATTCCATTTTACCTTTTATGTCTTTTACGCAAAACCTATCTTATTAAGTATTACGGGTGAACCCCATTTGCGCCAACTATTGTTATTCCCACTGAAAACATAATAATTTTCCGTATTTTTTGTATAATACCAGTTCCAGAAGCTATGGTCAACAGAATGCACCAGAAATTACCAGCCTTGTAGAAGCCAAAATGGAGCTTGTAGAGCGGTTGGCACAACTGCAAAATGGCGCAAATCGGGGCCACACGTACCTCACTACAAAAAAAGGATATGCAAATTTGAGACCGGCGGAAGTCGTGCTGTCCTAATATGGTTTTTAGTGTTTTCGCCCGTTTCTACCACAAAAACACGTGCATTCACCGTTTTGCAAATAAAGTGGAAATAGGCCGATAACAGCAACAACTTCAATGCTTCATCGTGCGTACAACAACGAAAGCAGACACAGTAATGCTACTCTTGGTGTATCATGGTGGCTAACTATCAGACTATCATAACAACGAATGATACATGATAGAATGTTCCTCGTCCATGCTATTGGACAGGATTGGATTGGACACCCGAAACCGACTAATCTCACATACTAGCAATAATTAGCTAAACTATCTAACATACTATGTCTTCTTTACATACTTAAGCACTTATACTTATAAACTTTACTTTAATATTTTTATTTTTATTCATGATTAGCACGTGCTAAGAAGACCAGCGCAGTGACACTGATAAATGAATTGACTTGAAGATGGTTCATTGTCAAGATTGAAGATTGTCATTGTCAAAGCAATCAAACTGATAGAAAAAAATATAACTTACAATTCGTAGAAGAGCTGGTCAATGTCCGGTCGAGGCGCGACGAGCAGCGCGAACTTGAAGATCCACTCGTCGTCGATGGCATCTCGACGGATTTCCTAACAATATGAAGATCTCCTAACGGTTAGAAGATTTACTATTTATTAATAAGAAAATTGCCTAACAATAAGAAAATTGTATAACAATAAAAAACATTGTAAGAGTGAACGCGCATTCCAGAGTGTTATACATACAGTACTAGTGGAAAGTATTATTTCGAGACATTATAATAGCAGTAAGCGGCATCATTATGGATACCCACACCAAAGGTTTCCGTGTGCCTTGAAACGTGTAAAGAAAGTACATAGGTTTCTATAAAATAAACTTATAGTCTTTAACTATATAAAACTAACTTTGACTATGATAAAGTATAGTTATACAAAAACTTTAAAAGTTCCTTTTAAATACCTCTTCATGATGTGCGAGATCAGATTTAATGATTGTCCTCGCCAGTGCCCGGCGGTCGGCCGTATTCGACGAGCACGGGACTATGGTAGCGACGATCCTAACAATATGAAGATTGTATATACAAACTTGTACAATACTTTACCTATGTACATTGCTTCATTGTTAGTAACTGACAAAAGTTGTCGACTTTGTTGATCAGAATAGCGAAATGTAATAGCAGTAAGAAGAATGTATATGCAAACTTGTACTTTACCTATATACATTGTTTTAGTAGCTGACAACAGTTATCGATTTAGTTGATCAGAATAGCAAAAATGTCATCCATGTGGTAAAACATATTTTTCTACCGAAACCTAACAATAAGACTACTAATAAAAGCAAAACTTTGTTTTCCTGCTATATTGCGTTTTTTCGTTGTACAAAAATACAAAGAAAGAACGCAATATAGCAGGGGGATAATTCTTATGGGGATAATTTTCAACATTCGCAAAGAACGTCCAAAGACGGAACAAAGTAACAATACCTGTCAATCGGAATATAGTCCCTAGTTGTCACATATCGCAGCGGAGCAAACATCTTTTGGAGGTAGAAGAGTTGTCCGTGAAACTTCTTCCGACGAGTCTTCGACAGCGTCAGCAGGAACTTCTTCCAGCTGTGCATGGAACTCTGAAACCCCTAGTAACCGCATGAGACACACATTCGCTGAGAATGCACCAAGTTGCATAAATTCAGGTTCTAAAGGAAGTTTTATTAACAAAATTATTGCTCCTAGAGGTCTATCAGCAAGCTAGCGTTTTATTGGCTATTCAAAATTTCTGAAAAACCTTGATCTTGCTGGGTTTTTCATGGTGTTCTTCCATTTTCTTAATAACTAACTCTCTTACAATTAGACATACCTGTACTGCTCTTCTGTTTCCAGTAGGCTATCTAGTGACTCTTATAGTGACTCAGAATAAATGGTCATTAAACAGATCAGTGAAAACCGAAATATCTATCGCGGCTGGTGAAAAAAAATGCATCTTACTTTGTTGCTACTGCTTCTAAAGGAGGCCATAAACCGTTGTTTTGTGCTAAAAGAATTACGTGTATAAGAGACCCGCAACTTCTGTGAGCGGGGCAACTATATAAGGAAGCTTTGGATTTTACCTCCGAGAATTCACGGTTTCCGGCTTTCTTTAAAAGCTAAATTTCAATTGTGTAATCTGTAGAAGACCACCGTGATTGCAATGCCTGATGCCGGAATGAACCGTTCATATAAGAACTGTGAAACATCATACCGCCGATTTCTTGTGCATGAAGATGAAGAATCGCGGATGCGTCATATCCGTGTTGGTCACCACCGTCATCACCGTGTCCGTAACACCGGCCGATTGAAAGGTCTTAATTTTGTTATTTTGTAAAGTTTACAAAGATGGTAAGTAAAGTAATGTATCCCGAAGAAAGGCTACATAACCTGTCGGGAAATAGTATGCTACGGAATCCTTATGTTATACTAGATGCATGTGGCGCAGTGTTGGAACACCCACACTACTTATTGTTAGTGTCCTACGATCTACGTCAGGGCTAAAGCACAGTGAAAGCTTCTTCTGTTGTTGAAGCAAACTACATACACTTCTGCTCCGTGAAAGATCAAAGACCAAAGGTCAAAGACTGTACCTCTCGATTGATTTCCGGCAGTGCCTCATTACCCGTCCGCACATCAACAATATCCTCGATAAACAAAAAGGCCTGTAAGAAAGAAAAACAATCAGAGAAACGCTTTGTATCGCCAGATCTGTTTACTTTGTAAACACATAGGTAAATACATAAATATGTATGAATACATTTACATTTGTAAGTTACAATACTCAAGGAAAAACAAAAACTATACCATTTCTTCCCGTCCCTTCCGTTTCCAATACAGAATATGCCCATTCGGATCCACGAAGAGAGTGACTGTATAGTCGCCCTGTTCAGAAGCATCTTGCGTCTTCTGAAACAATACACTCATTTTGGTTTGTATTTTATAAAACTTGTATATATTACAAATGTAATACGTTAAATTATCTTATGGTTAGTACTTTTCAAAGAGCATTAACTTTAAAACAAAGAAGATGAGAGTAAACAACAGACATCGCCCCACTTGAAGAAGCGCTCGCCGTTGACGAAACGTGCTGGCAGCTCCATGGCAGCAAAAATTGTTTGTTACAGTCGCATTGATACGTTACTGTAACCTTAAAAGGTTCTGTAACATTGCATTATGACTGTAACAATGTGTATACAAACAGCACCGATCACAGCGCAAAAGTCGCAACGCACATTGGGCGAGATAATACGGCTATCAATCTTATCAAAAAATGTGTGGCTGCACCTCAGGCATCAAAACGACATCTCCTATGACAATTGAAAGCATGCACCTTTTAGCTTTGGAAATAAAAACATAAACAAATAACAAATACAATAAATAAACAGATAATTGGGCCACGGAAGGGGAAGAAAGAAGATGTGCAGAGATAAAGATAAAAGATAATGACATGTAACGTACGATTGATATTTATGCCATATAAGAATCGACAAAGTTGTCAACCAACCACACCCATGCAAGCTATGACTAACAGAGGCATGTTACTTTGAAAAGCGAGTTTACTCCTTCTTTCACATATACAGACATGTTCAAAAGGCTAAGCATGGTATAAAGCAAATAATTATTAAACATTAATAATAAAACTATATAAAACATACTATATAGCCAAAAGAAATGCAGAATCCTGGGTGAAGCTGCAGTTGGCGACCTTTTCCCGCCCGCAACTGCCAGCACATGATAAGAAACCCGGGGACAATCCCCCTCCCGACACTACAATTGCGCAGGCAGAGATAGAAAAGAGGACGTCAAGACATATTCTGCTGCACGGAATCAAGCGTGCAAAGTGTTTTGAAGATGCACCGATTACAGAACATGTATAGTATAGTCTAGCTGGAGTTGTCATCAGCAAGTAATGTTGAAGGGGACCGTCAGTTTACCGAGGAATTTTGCATATGTGTATTTCCTGAACACAAAAGTGGCGGGTCAATAAAACATTCGTTATGAGCACATTTCATGCGAATGAAATGCCCCCCTTTAAGTCATTATGTGCTCAAGTATTGTAAGTCACAACGTTTCGTAGTCGCTGGTCAAATGTACCTCATTTGCATGCAGAGACAATAACATTTTCGGAAATCACAAAGATATATGCAAATTTTCAATCAGCAGAGAACGAGCTGCTTGAAAATTCTGTGAAGCACATTGTTTGTTTCAACAACTGCGTTCTTCACAGTGATAACCATAAGAAGATGAACTGAGCTAACAATAAGATCATGGTGCGAACAAAGCAATGTTAGCGTACCTATTTATATAAGTAAAAGTAAAATATGTTATGTTTGTATATAAATAAAAGTAAAATATTAATAATATAACTCACAAAATGATAATATAACACACAAACGAACAATGAACTAAAGCAATGAAAAATAGTAGGCTTATGTATAGAACGAGAGAAAGCACTGTTTTTGCTATGCCCGCATAGTCTTATGTGTTTGCTTTGAAACACGAATAAATAAGGCATAGTCATGTGTTATTTTCGATGATTATGCCTGTTTTTGTTGGTTTCCAAGCCTCATCAAACACCCTATAGGGATCTATGTCACATCGGAACCTATAGAAATTGCAACCACACTTAGATCAAGCTATTGTACATAATATTATATTATACTATGAGTAAGTTTACTTATTATTTCACATAACTAAACATGTAAACATAACAGGAATATTATAAGTTTTGCATGAAAACGTTCAAAGCTAGAAAATTCTATGGAAACACACGGACAAATAAGACGAAATCAACCCGGCCGGGTCGCATGCTGCCATTGATCAGCAAACAGTCATGGGCAAACGCATTTGCGCATGCGACTATTTTAGGACTCCACTTTCCCGCAAGGCGTAACCTTTTCCCGCAAGGCGTAACCATGCGGGTTTTGATAAAACGCGGGATGAACTACTGAAATACTGCATACTTGACCTAGTTCTGTAAGAAAACTGTTGCAACGTATTTCATTGTTATATCTTATTGTTATGGTTTTTCCGTTGTACACATATTTGTTGATCTATTCAAATTTTTGGCAACATATACAAGTTCACGTATTTAGATGTATAGTTCACATATTATACTTGTACACTTCGAAGTCGGGTATTTCAAACGAGCCGAAAAAAGCGAGGAGAAGCATGCAGTGATCTATCTTAAAGTCTATAGCGCAATCGTGAAACACTAAATACGACGCTTTATGAGTTCTAAATCCACAGGTCGACTACTATACCTCATTTGGATGTGGGTACAAGTCAATCTTCTTTTATAAAAGGAATATGATGATGGTGTCGGAGGGGTCAGGATCAGCCCAAAGTCAAGTACGAGATTCAGGCCCAGAGTTAAGCTCACACTCAGAGCCTATAGTCAGGCCACGGAGTCCGTATCAGAGACAGGTACAAGTGTCTGGTACAAAAGCCAGGGATAGAGTCAGAGTCGGAGTCAAAGAAGAGTTGGGCCTAGAGCCAGCAACAAGATGCAAGAGAAGACAGTACTTACAAGAGTCTGGTACAAGAGCCAGGCCTAGGCCGGGCCAACGTCAGGCTACTAATTGTATGCCAGATTCAAGAATCAATCTCAAAGACAGGTACAAGAGTCAAGCCGCTCATCGGTACTGATAGCCACCTCGATTACGCTTCAAGTACGCGGTCTCGTCTCTATTTTCTTGGCCTGATACTCTCTCTCTCTCCTTCCTCCTACGACACAAGTGACGAATTGATAAAGAAGCGAAACACCACCTACACCGAAGGAAAATCCCACCCACTAATTGTCGGTGCAAAGGCGTAGAAAACAACACTATTCACATTTTAGTGACTTATTGTTAGTGTTTATATCACAATGTTTTGTGCCTGATGTACAGCAAAAATCGAGCACAGTGCACCATAAATAACCTTTTTTTACAACTCGTTGTTCTAGCTTTGCGTTCTTTGTTTTAGCATAGTATGCACACATGAACTACATATTACATCCACAGGACGTTGAATTTGTTTCCGCCTTTCAACGGTACCCAATTTGCATACGTTAGCAAAGACATCACTGTTTAAAACAAGAAGATATGCAAATTTAACATAGAAAGCTTACAATGATGGTAGATCACAAACATCTGAGTGTTTCGAATCCTCCGTGCAAAACATTCGCATACCGTTCGCATTAGATCGCGCAGTTGTATTAGATCTAGTACGAGCGGTATATAGC
>JACMIJ010002067.1:0-10361 GCA_014805365.1 Koerneria luziae | reverse complement strand
ATACTGTAAAGCGGACATTAGACACCAACATAGCAACAAAACGATGCTTGGAACAATAAGCCTTGCTAACAGCATTACTATACGATCTAACAATAAGCTCGTGTTGTGGGCTGCTGCCGATACGTACTTCATACCGTAATCACTACTATGAACCTCAGCCAAGCACAAATGCTAACTCATAAGGGATACGATAGAGAGATAGCCACGAAACACGCATAGCACTTAATGGACAGGACCGAAACCATGCACCATCGGAGAGCACAGAGCATCTCTCTCCACATGGGGATACCGTACACAGTACTGTAGCAGAGCATGAATAGAGTATACTCACCTTGGGACCATCTTACTGCTAGATTAACGAGCCTTAGAGAGTTAATTTGTAGCGTATGCAAACTTGTTCACGTCGAAAAAGATAACTAAAGAAAGCAAAATACAAAAAATATATATAATAAATATGTGAGCGAACAGTAAAACACGAACCTCCTCGAGCCCAATCATCGCCGTTGATGCGCAGCTGAGGGACATACCGGCCACTGAAAAGATCGAAGGTCAACGATCAATCGACTGATCACAACTACACCGTAGTTTCACAGCTAACAATAAGACACAAATGCATGCAACATTCCTCATCATTAACCGACACCAGTAAACCAAAGTATAAAAGAATTTCAATCGGTCAAAAAGGCTGTTTGAAGTCTTGAAACTACCACTTTTTGAACTAACTTGTAAATTCTACAAATAATATTGAAATTCCACAAAAAACATTGAACGCAACAGGCAGAAAGAGAGTACAGACAAGCAAACAGTCCCCTCTCGTCGAGCATGCAACTTACTTGGTGTAATACTGTACAAATTCAGATCTGAAAGCTTTAATAAGTATGCGTAGAACTCCGCTGTATTGCATCATATTGTGTACTAATCAAAGAAGTAATGGTACTGTTTTATAAAACAAGCCATCTAATTGTAAGACATGTTAGTAGAGATACGAGCATTTTCCTCATCTGACCTGTATTCTCATGCCAAGCTTACAATTGTACGAGATTAGGTCATTTTTTTAAATGCAACAAGAGAAACATACTTAACATATGTATATTAGCCTAAAAATTACAGCTTCTCAATATCCTTGGAGTCTCACCTGGATCGATCTCGGACTCGGTTCAAACACGAGTCCGGACTATGAGCCCGCTCATGAGTCCGGAGTCTCTCGTGCTTCTCGTTGTGCTCCTGCACGTGCACTCGCCGCAAGTGTGCTTGCTGGAAGCGGATCAAGAATAACCCGGCACGAATTCTTGACTCTTATCAGACTTTGCACCAGCATCATGCTCGATTATGTTATTCTTGAAAGAAGCAAGGTGTGACACACTAATTGCAAGTTACAGAAATATTATACAACCTAACACTATGTTTTTGCTGACAAAGATAAGTTTTGGCTAAGCTTACCTGTTCTTGTTCCGTCATTTCGCTGAGTTTGTTCTTGTGCGGTGTCATCACAATCTCCTTTTTATTCTTGACCAAACTGAAAGCACACCATCCTTCAGTAATGTTGAATTTTCAAATGCTGTTAAAAATTTGCAAAAATGCCAAGTTCACCGGACGTACTTGATCTTGGCGGCGGATCCAATCAGAGGATGCACCGTCCTCTCCGCACTTTCCATCGAATACAACGGCGCGATCTTATGGGCGCCCCAGAAGGAGTCCTTCATCTGCTTCGGAATATTAGCCAGACCCTCCTCAACCAGCGCGTATCCCGTCTGCAATGTCGTCAGTACCACCGGTGCCACTTATGGTTGTGGCACCATTGGCACCAGAGCCACTGGCAGGGTTGGAATTAGTGGACGGTGAGGAGAATGGCTCAGAAGCACGTGGGAAACTCAGCAGCTTGGGTTGCCATGTTATTTTTTTAAGCCAATGCCCTGCGTTATGCGTAAGAACTTATCATCCTTCAGTATAGATATCAACCACATGGTTTACTCTTATTGTTAGCAAGCATTAACATGAATACAAGATTTTTTGTACTTATACTTACGAACTCGAACATCGACTACAGAAACGTTCTAGAAATAGCTTATCAGAAGCGCAAAGCCGGCATCTTTTGCTGACCCCACGAAAAAGTGAGACGGAGTGTCGAAAGTGTGCAAAGTGTGCGAAAGAAGCGAGCAAAAATCGGGCGAGCTGAAGCTTTTCCACAATAATCCATTCCAAGAATTGCAAAAATTTGTCATAAGCACAGTTTTCAAGCGTTTGTCAAGGCGAAAGGGCAATGATGGTCTAGAGTGTTCTATCCAACAAAAAGCTTCAAGTCGCCATAATGACACAAAAAAGTGCACAACGACAACAAGTTCGAAAAAGAGTTCTCACAATTGTTGAGTGCAAAACAGCACGATTTGTATTCTACGCACACTTTGCTGATGACAATTTCCTTCACATAGGAAAACGTTACACGTTAAGCAAAAATATTTTTAATGAAATATCGATTTTAAAATGTTCTTATTCTCAGTCATCAGCAAATTGTGGAAATTACTGTCGTCTGACGGATGCAGAAGCGGGGAAGCATACGCTTTCCGTGCTGAAAACGTTGTTAGCAAGCATTTACATTTACTATGCGTTTACGTTCGTCTATTACTAACAAATTTTGTTTCAAAAAAATTATTGTTAGCGGGTAGAATCAACGTGCGCAGTAGCAACAGTGGTTGGAGAAGGAACGATTAACAGAACCGTGGGCGTGGCCATGTTGAAACAGTGGGAGTTCTCAAATCTTCATACTCTTTTGTTTTTGTGAGAAAACCTTTAGAATAGTACATATCTGGATGTCTTCTATAAGTGTGGTTGAATTATAATATAATCAACCACCTTGAACATAAATATATTATTATTATTACTATATGCGAGTGAGGTACAGTAGCTGCATGACTACTATGTACATGTGGTAGCTTTACTTTTCTTATACAAACGGTTAGCCACGCCCACAATGCCGTTACATATCGATTTATCGATTCTGTGCGTGTTCTTTGGCCACTTTACCTTTCCGCGAACCCATAGCTCGTCGACCATTTGGAATCCTGTCTAAATGCACGATACGACATTACGATTCACACACGCACTGCGGTATGCCTTGCGACATACCCAAACCGGTTTTGGTTGAAATTCATTCACCATGCACATGCACTAGTACTCTCATACAAACTGTTAGCAATGACCACTGACAATCACAATATTACGCCAATTTGTAGGCCATTCCATTTCAGTTACACTTTCATCACTGTAAATTAGCTGTTCATGCATCACGATTACGGTATCTAACAAAAATAATCACAAAGGCGCACACTTTCTTTGCAGGACCCAGAAACCAATTTTGAACCGCAAGCCAGTTTCGAACCAAAGAGACAGAGGAAGTTGAGAATCATTCGTTACGCTTTCTCAGCACATACCTCATGCTGGTTCATTTTGAATACACAGTCGGGTTTCTACGAAAGCGGAGAGATTGGCAAAGGCTGTCCTGAGATTACTGTAGCCTATTGATCGAATATGTGTGTAAAATGCGATTCGAAACACTGTGAAAATTGACACACACAATTTCAACTGACGTTGGCAGGAAGGATAAGCCTAATTGTAAAAAAAGGCCAAATCTTTGCTGCCGCAATAGTAATCCTCTCCATTCAGTTGCTTTTCTTCCATGAGGTGGTACAGAATAGAAATGAAATTCCTTCACTAATTGTAAGAACATCTCACATTCAGTAGAGGAGATTATTACCGCGACTGTTGTGTTTATCAAACTCTTCTTATTATCTTATTTCTGTCTATTAGCATTCGTCCTTGGAGCTTCATTTTCTTACATAATGCATTATACTATTCTTTTCAGGACAGCCTGTGCCTTGAGTGATCTATGATCGTTGCTCTCTGGCTGACCACTAGATTCTTGTCGATGACGTAATTGCACTCCAGATCATCGTCGTCTTCACCGAGTGGATTCAGCAGTGCTTCGGCGACCTTCATCCATCCCATGTACACGATAAATTGCACCATCGTGGTGATTGGCAGCCAAATGTTCAACTGAAAAGACTTGAAATTTCTACTTGAATTTTTTTATTTCAACAAAATGACACGCTTATTTGTCAAACGTCGTGCATCAAAAACAGAGGTAAAAAAGGGGTAACTATGACTATGGAGTTACAACGTGGAAATTATGAAAAGCATTCATTGCAGCAAAACAGTATTACCACTTCTAGTTTTCGAACTTTCTGAAACGAATTCTTTAGTGGCTGCAATGCACAGGCACATGAGAGAACATGACAAGTATACGGGCCCTATCAGCCTGGCTTAATAATACATTTCACTTTTTTTTACTTGTTACTATACTTTCAAAAAAAAATAATATTTTCAACCAAACAATGCAACAGAATAGCAGTAGAAGCTGTGCCGAAACGATATTCTTCCAGTGTTCTTTTCTTGGACAGACAAAGGAGCACAAAAGTCGGCTAGAACGGAGGCGGAAAATACCGGATTGTCGTCTCGGGCGCCCTCGCGTACAAGAAACTGTCGGCCGATCAGGCAGATGACGAAGTAGAGACGGACGGAGAGGAAGATCACCTGTATTGTGGATATTGTTACCCAAACAAGGACATACGATTACGGTAATGTGGGAATAAAAATTTAGAAACGACGAATTTTGAAAACTTTGGTCATGTCTGTTCCACACTCTCAATGAACACATCCTAACAGTAAACATGTCTAATTGTAAGATAATCAAGAGATACCTGAGGATAGACGAGCGGCACCGGTACCCAATCGTATTTGAGCAGTGACGCCAAACCATGCCGGAACTTTTGTACTTCCTAAAAATACAGGTGACAATTATAAACAGAAAGTTGCCAAACTATAAATACGCGTTTTACTTACAAACCGAGTGTTTGGCTATGAATATTATCAATCTCATATCCTCCCCATCCCATCAACAACATATACTCCGATATGTCGTATGAAACTACTTATCTAAAGAATGATACGATCGAAGCGAAGCGAAGACACAAATATATTAATACTGATAAGTGTTGCGTGAAACATTACATCAACAATCTTCTCCATGATATAGTAACTCTCGATTGTTCCCTCGTTCTTGCACTCGTAGATCAGGTTCACGCTCCACTGGATTGGCGCCCAGTACCTAAGACACTGTCATCTTATTGTCACCAACTTTGCCAATGATAACATATGCATGCTATCGCATTGAGCTGAGGGAAATGCAATACCTGAAGAATATTGCTATATCAAATGAATTGACAACATGATAAACCGTTATCCGTTTGTATTTACTGAAAGAACAAGCTTCGGTAGCAATGAATTCAGCTTTACGATAGCTATAATAAGAGTTATCCTCAATAAGACCAACCTGCTGTACGGATCATGGATTTCTTCTAGAATGTCCATTTCTTCTTCAGTCATCAGTCCTGAACCCAAACTTTATCAATATTATTAAACAATTGTAAAAAAAACATTGCATTTGCTTACAATTAGTATATACTAAATTCATCACTGTGCTTATTGTTAGGAACATTAGAATTGACACATGACAACCCACCGCTCGCGGCTAGCGTATCCATTGTGGGAAAGCGCTTTCTCACCTGAACGAAACAGTTTCAATTGCATTTTATGAGCAAGCTGCTCTTTGAACTGTCATTGTCAAAACGGCTCAGCTCATAATTGGCAGTACTGACTGATTAATGAACCGTGATACCAACGCATCCAATCAAAAGCAAAAGAAAGAAAGAATAAGCGCAAATGAAACATGAACTGTACTGTGAACGACAGCAACACCGGGGTAAAACAACATTATAACAACACGACGATTGTGAACACGCCGTGTTGTATTTGGGTATACAGATATGTCAGTCAGTACCTGCATCGAGATGTCTCTCAGGACGAGTGCCTGTGTGAGCACCATATACCGGACCAGATTCCTCCGCAACATGCGGATCGAATCACTCCCACCACGAATGTACGTCGAGAACAGGATGGCGGCACTGAACTTGTCAATCGGGGGTATACGATAATTGAAGTTAACGAACTGTGGGTAAGCTAACGGTTCGTTAACATAGATAGCTAACAGCTATAACAGTGCTAAGGTATGTTTCCGGTTTGCATGTTCTCTGCGGGGCTTATTATGTATCCGCTGACTATGCGAAAAACAACAAATAACTATGGTAACCCTAACAATATGTGGGAGGACACAGGGACAGTCTAATTGTAAATGAGAGCTAATGAAAAGGTACCACCGAGAGATATGTAATCACTGCCTTATTACTGTGCCCTAACAATAAGATCGCCCCGGTCTGTTCAGGCGTTTCTCGTTCTTGACGCCAGGCACCCATTAATGAATAAGAAAAGGATGTGTTCTCTGTCCAAGCACTCACTCGTCGATCCACCCGATTCCATTGAGTATCGACTGCCATCGACCGACAACGAATGTCACAAAGAAACCCAGCATAAACGTCAACGGAATATTCGAATCCAACTTCGAATCCAGATACTTCACTAATGCTTCGAACCATCTGCAAATGAAGATGATCACATAGCGAGTTACTAACAACAAGATCACAAACAATCAATAGTAACGAGAAAGAACCCCTGCTGTATTGCTAGCCAAACAGAGCGTACTACTCAGAGAAAAATGAGTCTCAAATTTTGAGTGTTTATAACACCCATTTTTTCAGTAGGATTACAAAATGAGTGTTTTATACACTGAAGCACTATTCACACTTATTTGAAGCTTATTTTTCTCTGACAACAATAAATATATGCAGAGTCAGAGAGGTCAGGCAAGCGCATTGGAAAAGAGAGAAAGTACGTTTGCAGTTATGGCTTCATACAAGAGATACGCGTTCCGTTCTCTGCAATCCGATTCGGTGCATCTAAGCGAGATCTGTTTTCATGATAGCGAAACAATTCGTTGTACAGGATTGAGAACGTTTATTTAGCGCTTGACCACGTTTTTCCGTACACGATATTTCAAAACTAACGTTTCGCTGTTTCATATAATTCATATAATTATTTACGTAATATGTGGTGTCAGTTTATTCCAGCTACAGGGAACATAAATAGTATCGCATAGAGTGCTTGCTCTCAAAATTAACAGTTTGATTACAAACAAACAAAAATTGTTACAATTATGCACAATTTTTGTTTACTTTCATAAATAAAATAGGCACTAAGTTCAAAATGACTCACAATTGTTGGTCATGTGCGAGAACGTATCTGTAGATGGCGGATATTCCCAGGAATACCAACGTCCATACTAATAGTTGCGAGAGAACTGCCTTAAGCATATTTGTTTTTTTAGAATACAAATTCGTAATATGTATGTAGTTATAGGAAGATAGTAGTTATATTAAGTTATCTTTCCTTGATAACTATGTCTAGTACCACATTCGTTCAATAATAAAAGTGTATTGTTATAAGAATGTAGTGGTTTCTTACAATTAGCAAGCTGTTCCAAATGAGATTGATGTAATTCCAATGTGAATGAAACTATTTTCAGTTGTTATCTTTAATTGTGTTATGCAATAAGTAAATCACCAACCTTCCATACACTGCCTCTCCATCGAAATAATAGCCTGGCGAAACTTTTTACATTCGTCTGCGATACATCTAATGTGTAGGAAATTGTCATCTGCAAGGTTTGCTTACAATTTCAACTTCTATAATTGTAAGTTTCGTTTCAACGCAACATTCGCGCGCAAGATGTACATAGTAGCACAAAAATTTAATAGTGATACAACAAGAAGAAACTATTTCTTACAATTGTTAACGAATGCCCAAAACTGTAAGGAAGAAAAGCCGATATAAGACAGTAGCAACATTTGTTGAGAAAGAATATGCTGGATATGTGTAATAAAGCTGACCATACGAGAGAAAGGTAAGGGATCAGGAATAAGAAAGAGTAGTAATAAAGTCAGTTTATCGTGCGAGACCACTTACACTACATATGCCGAAGTAACGCGTTTACAATCAGGAAATTACTGGCTAAAAGTGGCACATTAGTGCTTAAAGAGCATGTATACAAGATCTGGTTGGAGATTCAACTGGCGTCATCAACGTTCCATCGCCAACTTATTGCTAGAGAGTATAGCAAGAGGAGCTTATTCGCTTACTAGCCAGCAGCTATATATCGTGAAATTATGGAATGTGACCTATGGGAATGCGTTAGGCGAGGTTCAGAATGGTAGAACCGTTGTCAGAGGTACCAAATTGTTGACAAAAATCGGAGGATGCAAAGACCAAAACTCTGAGAACAAGAGCAATTTATGAAGACACCGCCAGAAATGCTACTAGCTCGACTTAGCAACAGTCGCGACAACAGCACAACCGCTTATGGAAACATGACTCATCTGCCCGCCATGGACACGGCCAGCATAGAACAAAGCTTACGATTCAAACTTACAATTAGTAATACAAAGAGGAATCAGGTATCCTATATTATCATATTATAAAACTTGAAAAAAGTTGTTGCGTACCAAACGAATGTATCAAGTTTAAGAATCTAAAGCAACGCAAAAGCAAAGTTTTTTAAAGAATCTAACAATAAGTTTTTTATAAGGTGGAAAGACAAATCACACTGTTCAGCAAAAACAAATCAACAATAAGATATACCCTACATATGAGAAAACACCGCTCCAATATATAAATGCATTTTCGAAATGCTAGCGATAAACAAAAATGTTATGTTAATCAGCAAACTCAATGAACAACAAAATGCGAATCATAGGTTCCAGTTTGGAGGAGTCTCAATGTTCAGAAGGATAAGAGTGGCTTGGCCATTACTAACAATAAGACTGCTTCAGGCCAAAACTTGTTCCCAGCCTCCTTATAAACAGTGTTAGCTCGTCCCATCCCATCATTCCTTACGGTTCACTTCCCTCCTCCCCCACAGAGGGTGAACTGCATGATGTGTGTGTGTTTGTGTGTTAGTGTGTTTCCTGATTATGTACATAACTCAACTTCCATTTTCGCTGCTGCAGCGCCTTAGGTGTTCCGGGGGTAACATTCGTCATGTTGGAGGTGAGCACGGTAACAAGTTAGATAAAGCAACAGGCTCATGAAATTCCCCGATAAGTGATAGGCTGCGCGTAGTCGGTTATTTGTAATGAAACGTTCATATACGTAATAAAGGAAAAAGTTGTTAACTATGGGCAAAGACATGCTATAACATGTGTGCTAGAACTTGTTACGAAAAAAAATATATTTCGCACAAAAAGAACCTCTACACCTCATCACCTCCATTCACTATAAAAATGTAACTCATTTTAATTTTTGCGGTTTATCTATCATTTAATTTTTAATGAAATTTAAAGAAATATGTAGCGTGTGCTTTTGTTGCAATTTGTTTTTTTGGAGATGGAAACATCTTGTAGAAAAGTCAGCAGTTCACATAAAGGAAGACATCAGGCATTCTGATAACAACTTTTTTTTGCTAATAAAAAGAATAAAATAACTTCCGTCAGCTACATAAAAAACAATGATTGATATCGAAGATGCAAGAGATGTGTCAACGAAAATATGTATGAAAACGCAAGAAAAAGAAGACAAGGCCGGAAAAGTTTTGCACCGAAAGACGTCTTACATGCATGCATAAAAGTCTTGCAAATTCACAATTCGGTGCCAAATATAAGTGTGTTAAAAATAAACTTTCGAAATATATTATACTATAGAAGTGCATGTCTTATTGTTAGTATGCTCGCAGGTTTTTTCCAGCCCATTCATAGATGAAACATGAATAATGAGAAGGAAAGAAAAGTGAAGTGAAATAAAACAATTATAAATCTTTAGCGCGAAATGTTCAATTCATATGCAACATTGCCTAGAATCACTGCACCAATCACAGTGCAATGTTTTAGGATGAAAAAAATCAAATATATTCAATAAACTGTAAACGGTCAAATCGAATTGAAAGTCCAAAAAATGCCTCTTCACTAAAGGGAACAGCAAACGATAAACGATAAGGTAAAGAGGAGAACAAGAAAAGACACCGAATGACCTTGTAACCGCGGGTAGGAGGGAAATCTCTGCACTCATCTACGACAAACACCACACCTTGCTAAAAGAACCACAACCATTTCCCTAACGAAGCCGAAAGTTTTTTTTTATAAAACGAGCTATAGCCGACATAGAGACATGGATTCGCTGAATGTCAAAGAAAAAAAAAGTTGTTGAATGTGTTCAAAAATTATTTTTCATTGTAAGATATTCAACAACATACAATTCGTTTGATGTTTAAAGAGCAAGGGAAAAGGCAAAGTGAAACCTGGAAACACCTGCATTAATCACGAAAATTGTAGCTGCTCATTTCACGAAAGACGTCTGCATGCAAT